>JAQFYB010007848.1:0-10385 GCA_034694085.1 Pogonognathellus longicornis
TTATTTACTGACACTCTGGGTTATTTACTGACACTCTGGGTTATTTACTGACACTCTGGGTTATTTACTGACACTCTGGGTTATTTACTGACACTCTCACACACAAATAGGTAATCGAAATGCTAATATTATATTTGATTGATTGATACAAAATGAATATAGTGTATGACACTATGGTACTGTCAGAATTTTGAGAAAACAATGTTTTTTTTCTGTAAAGCAAACAGACGGACAGATCACATTAACTTAATTATTTTTCGAAATTTGATTGGTTTTCAGGATTTTTTTATGACCCCTATAAGAACATTCAACATTATAGTATACACTGACAAAAATAATTCAAGAATCAAAAGCAGTAAATCTGAATGAAAATATCCTTACCGGGCAAAAAAAACAATTTTATTTTTGCAGATATCCTACAATTATGGGAGATTCTACGTCAGGGTTCACTGTCGACTTGGATAATTTGACAACGGTCGCATTGTCATTTTTCAGTTTGGGTTTGTTTCCAGAAACGAATTTCAGTATGGTCACATGTCCGGTTGACATTTGTGCTCTAGTAGCTACGAAACTTTTTTTCAACGACGAAGCTTTAACTGGTGTTTACAACTTAAACACATCTGCTATCAGCCCACTTGAATTTTACAAGATTGCTTTACAAAATGGAGTTTCTTCAATTAGAGAATCATCCTATGAGGAATACATGGATGCAGTTTTAAATTGTCAAAATACTTCCAATCAAATTCTAGAAGCATTTAAAAGGATATATTCAAAATCATACGGACTGAAGGAATTTTTTCACTCATGTCCCGCCATGAGGTTATTATGGCATGATGCGCATAAATATTCTGGAAGGAACGAAAAATTGGCGAAATACATCCCCGGCTGTGAAAACTTAATTCCCGCTCCAGAAAAATGTGCCCAAATCATGATCGACTTTTTCAAAAGTTCAGGGATTTTTTCTGCGCTGGATATTAATGTTGAATAATTTGAAGTAAACATTTGATAACGTAGGTTTATAATATTTTTGATCAAACTACATAATTTGTTGCCTGAAATTAATATCAGCTTTACTGACAGAATTTAATTTTCATTAAAATTCGATTGGATTAATTAAAATCTGTTATTCATGCAAATTATTCTGAATGTTTTATTCCTTCACTTATTAATGCTTTGATGACTACATATTCCCACCTTATGACCACATACATCAGAGTCTTAATTTAGAATTTAGTAAGTTACAGCAAAGTTATAATATAAACACCTCTTACTACCAATAGTAGAACTATTAAATGTTTTATGGGTTGAATTGCAGGATTTCTTGTACACTCTGAAAACACGCTATATAAAATACTTCTCTAAAATACAAACAAGCCTACATCCTTAGTCTATGGTCCTACATTATGCAGCATAGCCACTCTATCACATTTTAATTACTAGTAGGTATACCACAGGTGCCACAGCTTTATGTATACCGTAGTTCACATTTAATTCACCAGGGACCATTTAATTCACAACTGGTGAACTATATTGTCCTTTAGGAGAAATTTGTCCTTTCCAAATTATAATTCACCAGGGACAAAATAATTCACCACCCTATATGTACAATACATAATACCTAATATGTATAGAATAAGAAACAGCCCAATACATACTCCGCTGATAAGCGACCAACCTTTTCTAGTTTTAGTCTTGACATAATGGCTAATTTGCCAAAAACTACTTACAAATATTGCATTCAAAATATAATTCACCAGGGACCATATAATTCACCACTGGTGAATTATTAAGGAAATCCTGGCATAAATTAATTCATGAAATAATAATTCACCAGGTGAATTAAAACGTAAACTACGGTAGTTTTCATTTCTTCAACAAATTAATTTTTTGAACTAATATGGTAGATTGATATAAAATTAGTACAACAGAACATATCTGATCGGTTAAGAGAACAAATATCTTCAGATTCCAAAAAGTTTAACAATTAAAATTTGAAGTCATTGTTATTGAAGTCATTGAAGGCAAAAATCTATTATACACTGCTAAATATTTTATATGTATGCTTAAAACATTCTTGGTTTTAATATTTAAAAACTACGGCTCATTGGAACAATTTTCGGTGTAAGTTGTCACAGTAGTGTCGTCTGAGAATCCAAATGACTTTATCAAGTCACTTATAACTCTTTTTTCTTTGATGGTGAGAGTTGGGGAAATTGAGAAAGCCTGCCATCCGACTTGACCATTAGAAAAGCAAACAATCATCACTTGTATGTTTTTGTAGTCCACATATATGGGGTAAAGATTTAACTTTTTATCTAAATAAATGATAATTTAATAGTCCATTATAATTTCGCTCGAGAAAAACAGATCGGAATTTCGTACATAAGAACAATAATTGAAAAGAAAATTATTTACAACTTACGGTATTTAGTGACGGAAGAACTAAGTTCACATTTGAATACTCCTGGGTGATCTAGGGAAGCATTACAAGCCCAATTAGCAGCGGGCTGTCCAAACCCATAAAGATGTCCATCTAAAAGTTTTTTCACCCCATCGCCAAGTACCACTTTAGATCTAAAACACGGGTCGTCAAAATTGTATGGTCGTCGTGTTGATAATTTTTCGTGAAAAAGGTCGGTGTACTGGAGTTTCGTAATTTCATTTGCCATTGTCAAATGCCATCCTTCTGATGGCTGACCTCCTAAAGTCTAAAATAATAAATGAACTAAATAATTATTAATTGTAATCCACACACGGCAGAATTTTATTCAAAACAAATAATATGATGGGAATAACATTTAGGAAAATATTGAACTAAATAAATTATATTAATTAGTGTATACCCATTTAAAATCATAAGTCAAAATTTTCGTTGGTGAAAAACATAGATCGTCAAAGTTTCTTTCAGGTTCTTCACATGTATTAACAGCAGCTTCCGAAAAGATCGCAAATAGAGCAAAAACACACACAGTTTTGAAGACAGAAAACATTTTATAAATCTAAATGGAAAATGCACTGTACTCACACTATATGTATGTATGATTTGGTAGAGCTTGCTTTTGTGTCTGAATACTTGATAATGAATGTTAATCAATTTTTATAAATAAACCATTAGGTATATGCATAGTAGATTTTAGAATTGACCAAGACTTGCTAGGCATAATATTATATAAGTACATGCCACTAGATTAATGATTCAGCAATAAGTTGACGCACTTAACTCCGTCTACGTAGAGGACGAAAGTACATCAGATATATTGGTTTTTAAAAATGCAAATCAAATAAAACAAGCTGCCAGCACTACAAAAGATATCGTGAAATGTTATATCTCTGGAATTTTTTGTGGTCTGCTCCTTGTCCTTTATTACTTCGGCTTCCAAAACACGTACATGTCCTATGCTAATATTAATTCTGTTGTCTGTTTACCCCTTCATGGACCTATTGCCTTACTTGATATTGCATGGTGTTTGCAAAACAGGTACAACTATAATGTAGGTACCATGCAACTTATGACTTGAATTAATAAATGCACTCTACACCTAATATGCACTCTACATCTAATGTACATCATACATCCTATTTGAATAGTAGCACTGCATGATCATTTGTACAGCCCATTTAATAATTTCGACTTAAAATGTTTTATTAATTATTCGACTTTGCAATGGATTATTATTTCCCTAGTGGCTAGTAGGGGGATATACCCACAGCCACTACGATGCACGATGAATTTAATACGTAATATGAAATGTAAATATACAATGCTTTGCCACTTACTTAAAGCACCAAATTTCGAAATGCTTTTTATTGAATACTCCTATTTTAAAACTGCATTTAGCTACTCTATCAAACTAAATTATGCCAATTGCCTACCACTCGTCAAAAATAATTAGTTTTCATTATGCTTTTTCCATAAGTATTAAGGGACCTGGATTACAAGATAGAAAATAGACATTCTCATGAAGGCAAGGGATAATAAAACTTCATAAATTTTGTTTTGAAAAAAATCAGTGGTTTGACTGGATGACGAGGGCCAAAACCTGACAGATTTTGATACTTTTCTACAAATTCCTGTCTGGGGCAATTTTTAGGGAAACATAAACACCAAGATTTATTGTATCTGCATGTGTATTAACTCTAAAAGAAACTATATAACTACTAATTTAATATTTAAACTCGATCATTCAACTTTGGAAGCCATGGCTTTATACTCTGAATGTCTGAATGTGAATATTTCCTTGTGTACGTTTTACATCGGGCAAAGTAGAAACAGTCGAGGCGAGTGCCGAAAAAGACAGAGGACATAACCGTCAGGGAAATAATGGTCAAAATGGCAGTATAATAAGACAACATGATTCAAAGAAATAAATGAAAGAGATGCATGATTAATAAGCAAAGAAACTAAGAAAACTCTAACATCAATAACATATAAAATATAAATACATTCACCGTTATGTACTTTGACCAATTTCACTTTGACTTTTGTCCTTGACCCGTTTCGCCACTATTGCCACTAGCCTCTGACCTGTTTAGCTTTGACTGATTTGCCAGGTTACAGTTTTAATATTTGGTTTAGTTGTATCTTCCACTATTTATCTAAAGACAAGGCATATTATGGATGTTGTACTGGATAACATTTGTGAGAACTTGTTGAGACTTTGAGACCATGTTCTAACTTCACGGAACTCTAACAATCGTGTTATAAAAAGTATGTCGAGTATACTAAATGCAATGTGATGTAGTTTGACTTACTAGCGGAGAATCGAGTACAGAAATATACACAGCTATATTTTCCATTGCATTTATTTGCATGATTTTTATATTCCAGTCTACATTATTATGCACAGAAGTCACTCACAGACAAAAACAAGTTACAGGCATACAATTATTTATATTCCACTATTTAACATCCCAAGAACGTTCAGTTCCTTCTGCTCATTGTCTTAGACATATTTATCCAGTTATCGAAACGTCAACTGGGTAAGGAATTTTTTTATAAGCCATAATTCCAATATATTTATAGTGAACTGTATTACTTACGCTAATTCTATAACATTACACTTTTTCTAACTTTTTCAAAACATTGACATCGAAATTAAAAGATTTTCTAAAATACTAATACAAAAGCATCCTGATGTAAAATTTAAACTACATTTGATGATTCTTGAATGTCTTTAAGAAGATAATAAAAGTTTTTGGATTTCCGTAAGTCGAAAGTTGATTAACGTTTGATATCACGTCCTAAAGACGGAAGCTGAAGCTGCTTTTCAATGCAACAATGGTTAATATTTTTGAAGCAATAAAATAACGCAAAATTAAATGCATCAAGATATGTTTGACATAGCAATAAACATTTCAGTTTTTTGCCTCAATATTGACAAAAGGTACAACTTTTATTAACTTAAACTGACAATGAGACTTATTATGGTCTACGGCGCATTGAAACATTCTTCTGTGTATGTAGTAACAGTGGTATCATCTGAGAATCCGATCGACGTTATGCGATCCCTCACAACTTTCTTTTCTTCATCTGTGAACACTGGATAAATTGAAAGAGCCATCCACCCGACTTGACCATTGGGAAAGCAAAGAACCGACATTTGAAGGTTTTTGTTGTCCGAAAAAATGGGGTACATATATAACTTTTCACCTAAAAAATGACAATTTATCAGTTATTATCTTTAAAATCTTTAAAGAAAATGAGGAGATTAGGCCGAAAAAATAATTGACAATAATTTTTTACAACTTACTGTATTTAGTGACCGAAGATTTCATTTCACATCTGACTACTCCTGGAAAATCTAGAGATGCATTACATCCCCATTTAGCAGTTAGCTGTCCAAATCCGTAAACTCTTCCATCTAAAAGTTGTGTTACTCCATCACCATATACTAATTTGGATCTTAAGCAAGGTTTGTCAAGATTATCTGACTGCATGATTGTTTTTCCGTATAAAAGTTGAGCTAGATGCCGTTTTGCAACGTCGTTTGTCTTTCCCACATGCCATCCATCTGCAGGCTGAGCCTCCATAGACTAAAAATATAACAAACTATTGCAAAATAATGTTATCGAATAATGCAATTAAAAGTATCAAATATTATATAATCATGTATGCAACCATTACAATATTATTAAAGTTTGATATGCACATTTGCTAAGTTAAGTCAAAAATCGCATATCGTACATCTCAGGCGCGTAGCCATAAATATAAGTTGGGGGTGCACAGCAGGGTTGTTTACAAAATTGATTACTGGTAGGGCGAAATTCGAGTATGAGTCCGTAATACCATGTTTTAATGGAGTTAATTCGGTGAAAACAGACTTAAAATCGTCAAATTCGCGAGTATTGCGAAATTGTTTCCCGAGTTTTTGAACTTTCTGAGCAAAATTATCTACTTGTTTTAGATATTCTATTAATTCTGGGGGGTGCATGTGCAACCTATGAACCCCCTTTGGCTACGCGCATGGTACATCTTCTATTAGAATCCTGTATAATAGAACCAGGGGATTTTATATTATACATAACTATTATGGCTTGTGTCAATTATAATTTATTATTAACCAAAGTTTATAAACTTTGGTTAATATTCGGGAATTTATTGTATTGTATTGTTTTACTCAGTGATAATTCCAAGGTAGGTCCGGTCATAGGCTCATTTTTAAAAATGCCTTCAGCCAGAAACATGCTTTTCTCTGCAAAAGTTGGATGGAAATTCATCCAATTTTTATGCTGTTACGTAACCTGGGAAATTATTTTATCATATGAAATTGCTGGATGAAGCTTCATCCAATTTACACAGAGAAAAGCATCATTCTGGCTGAAGCTATTTTTCAGAATGAGCCTATGACCGGACCTGTAGTTATATGTCTAAAGACATTGGATAATTCCATAATAAAATAGAAGATTTACGGTACCTACTCTAAAATGGCAATCGGTTAACCGTGATAATTCTAGTGTTTATGCATACAGCATACATACACAGACCGATATTCCAAAATTAACAAGATGCTTCATAAAAGACCAAAGCAGTTATACATTTACAACATGATATTATAATACACAATAATTATCGGAAATTTATTTTAGTCTTATACCCATTTAATATCGTAGTCAATAGTTGGCCTTGGTGAAAAGCACAATTTGGCAAACAGGTTTTCAGATTCTTCACAGGTTGTGTGAGCAGCTTCCGCAATAATTGAAAGTAACAAACTAGAAATCAATGTTTTAAAAATTGAAAACATTTTACACCATCAAATGAGCTTTGCACGAAACACAAACGATGTTGTATGTAGAATTGGTTGCAGCTTGTTTCAGTATCTGAATACTTTACACTGTTTACACTGAATGGTGCTAAAAAACCATTAGTATTCATATACTTACATGCCTCAGGGCTTAAAATGTTTTAACAATAAGATGACGCACTATAGATGCTCAATTTTGATGAACGACGATAACCGATTTGCATTTTTGAGCAGAAATTAAATAACTACTAAATAAAAAATATAACGTAACGAGGCATACGTAGTATCCACTAAGGGTGCTGAATGTGTTTAAACATGCCCGTATTCAGGGGATGGGCAATAGGGCAACTGCCAACAACGACATCCCAAAAAAGAGATTATTTTGCCCTGCAAGTGCAACAAATCGCGAAATTTTTTGCGCTCCGCGCGAATTTGATACATTTTGGACTGATTTTGGTCTTTTGCTCAAATTTTTCGCGCTACGCCGAATACCTAATTAATCATTGAAGCGTGCCACCCCCGAAATCGATTTCTGGATACGGCTGTGTGTTTAAGCACATTCCCAGGTTATACAAGCGTATATTTTATCAGATATTATGGTTCTAACTTCATAGACCTCTGGCTCAATCGTCTTATGAAAAGTGTATGGAGTATAAATGCGGTTTGATTAGATAGAATGAATTCGCCGGCATTACTTCCAACGTTGTGTCCAAAGCTTCATTATTATTCTAAACAATTGTGCTGACTGAATGTTAAAGTTTTAAATTACTATTTGGTACACCATAGAATCAGGTAGAATTTATACATCAAACATACATTCCAAGATTTTTATTTATACGATAATTTATATTCAGGTCTTCAGGTCTGAATTAATATTCACAGAAGTCGCAGGAATTTAAAAACAGGTTACAAGCATAACATCGTTTTTCACTTCTCAATGTCAAAACTATTATTCAGGTTGCAATAATATTTAACACGCTAGAAAGCTCAGTTCCTTCTGCTCTTTGTCTCAGACAAGTTTATCCAGATATCAAAACCTCAACTAATTGTACGGAAAAAATCTTGAAAGGCATAATAATATGCCTATTGCATTATCATAACAATGAACTACAAATCCAATGCTACATGCGTTTCTTTCATTTTTCAAAATGTTTACCGTTAAAATGCATTGATTTTCTCATGCATTAGTACAAAAGCAGTCTTGCGTAAAAATTTAATTGCATCGGCAAACTTTTACTGTAGAAGAGATAAAAAAGTTTCAAGATTAAGCAAAGTTTGAAATCACTTCTTATGATCCTACACAAAGGGCAAAAATCTAACTGGATACAATTAATGCACATTTTATATGCTTGAAAAATGGACAGCATTTATTAAATTAAAATCTTTATTTTGAAGTCGATGGTTCTTTGGAACAATTTTCGGTGTACGCTGCAACAGTATCTTCATCTGAAAATCCAAAATGTCTTATCAAAGCACTCACAATTATCTTTTCTTGTTCTGTGAGGGTAGGAGAAATTGAAAGAGCCCACCATCCAACGTCTCCATTGTAAAAGCATAGAATCTGTACTTGCAGGTTTTTACGATCCGAATATATGGGGTAAATATTTAAACCGTCATCTAAAGAAATTGTTATTTCTCAATTAATTAAAAATTCCTTGCCAGCAATTATTTAAAATTGTGTATGTTCTTTAAAATTATGACGGAGAATAGTTCAGCAAAATAATTGAAGACAAAAACTCTAAATAGAACTTACGAAATATAGTGGGTCCTGAAGAAATAATGTCACATCTATATACTCCTGGAGTGTCCAGAGATGCATTGCATGCCCATTTAGCGCTTGAATTTCCAAACCCATATACAGTTCCATCCACAAGTTTCACTATCCCATCTCCAGGCTCTAATTTAGATCTAAAACATGGGTTTTTGAAATCGTATTGCCGTGATAATAATTTTCCGTGAAAAATTTCCGTTATATGTTGTCTCGTAATAACATTTGTTAATGCCACATGCCATCCATCCGCAGGTTGAGCTCCCAAAGACTAAAATAATACAACGTCAAAATTAATTATAAATTGTAAATTTAAATTGTAAGTAAAATATATACACATTTTCGATGTTACCAAATATAATGTAAATAACAATTAAGGACTTTAATAATATATTTATTTTACTAATAGTATATACCCATTTAAAATCGAAATTAAAAATCTTCGTTGGTGAAAAACACAAATCAACAAAATGTCTTTTAGATTTAGAATCTTCACAGTCAGCAGCTTCCGAAAAAGTTGATAGTAGGACAATAGTACTACAAAATTTTAAAATCAACAACATTTTGTAAAATCGAAATAGGAAATGAGTTGTATACAATTTATTTTGTATTTAGGGTCGATTGGCTTGAGTTTGTTTCAGCACTTCTGCAACTGAACACTTAAAATAAATTAGCTAATGCAGGAACTCAATGTTTTGAATGGGCGAAAGCAATCCAGGTTTGTATTAAACGAGTATATTATTATAAAAAACTGGAATTGTTAAACAGAACGTGATCTGCAATGATTACAATAGTTTTCTGGTTGCTAGTGCTACTTGGCTTCTTACAAACATACATGTCCAAAAAAATAGCTACTCTGTTTAACTTGACCTTCGCATTGCAAATCGCAATTGTACATTGCAATAAACCGTTAAACCAACCCGTATAATCAAGTAGCGGCTATTTTCAAATTCATGTTGAAATTTCAAATCGCTGCGTTGTTGCACTATCGCAGAATTGAAATGTACAGAAGGATCCAGCCAGCCGGCTATACACACACGAAACTGCATTCTTATAAAGTAGCAAACTGCTACTTAATAAGCGCAAAGTATTTAACTTAGAAACTACTGCTTACTAAGTTAGTACCTGATAGAGGTGACTACGCACACATTTTTTCAGGCCCGGCTCGAACTCGGCTCGAAAATTTCCGGCTCGAACTCGGCTCGAAGTCGATTTAGTAAAACGTTTTGGCTCGGCTCGAACTCGGGTCGAAAATTTCTGGCTCGAAATCGGCTCGAACTCGACATAATAACAAAAAATCACCTCAATCAAGACAGAGCACCCTTTTTGAACACCCCGGTGCTCAGTCTTGATGATTCAAGACAGAGCACCTGCTC
>JAQFYB010007849.1:0-10384 GCA_034694085.1 Pogonognathellus longicornis
ATCGTATCGACAACGTATCGTATCGACAACGTATCGTATCGATAAACGCTTTCCGATGCATCGATTTACAGCATTAATTAGGCATAGGCACACGCCTTAATTTATGTGTATTAGGTATAGGAACATGTAGTTAAAATAAATATGTATGCTGCAGGTGAGTTGAGATGTGGGTCATATTCTCATGTTGATATTAAACCTTGCAATTGTAATAACCTTGCTATTATCGATATGTCAAAGAAAGAGAAAGAAAGTCTGGAAAGGGTAAAGTATCTCAATTTGCTTTGAAAGCGCTTTATTACAATGCATAATGCAATAAGAATGAATCTAATAGATCAAAATGTGGCAGTTTGTTTACAGTGACTTGAGCGGAGCTATTACCTCTTGAGACTTGTGTGCGCTGGTAAGATAAAGATACGGAGAAAGAGAAATTTGTTCGACTTTGTTGTCTGATTGCTTAGTGTCGTCAGGAGTCCCTTACCCCCTAGCCAGTTTGAAGAATGGCTTTCTTTCGTATATTCAACCTGGTTTTCCAGATGACAATAATAAGTTTTCCAAGAAGTGCAGATTTCTCCTCTGGGACAAATTTCGTAGCTGAAAATTGCTTTCAATCATCGCACAAGACAAAAATCTCGTTCATAGAGCCTTGTCTTGTGCAGAAAATGTGACAAATGAAACCATAAGTGTCCGATGTAGTCAACGTATGAAAAGACTATCTCAAATTTTTCTTTCTCATGGACATCTCATGAAAGTGCATCGAAGGGAACGTTATAGAGCTATAAATACTAGTCACGCTATATTATTATTTTCAAGATATTTCTATACTAACCTAATAACTCCCTATACATAAAGGCTGCATTGGCATTTAGAGTGACACTATCTGTCTCCAAGAAACTGAATTTTCTTCGATCTTAACGCATATCAAGACAAACTGAACGCTAGTGACTCACATAAAGGCTAAATAGATTACCATGCACGTAGGTACACAAGCTATGGGTTGAAACCCATCTCTCAATTCTCCGCTCTTATCATAGGTAGTTTAGTTTATCGACTAATACCTAAACGCAATACTGTGAGAGACTCAATGTGAGAGGCATAGGAATCCCAAAAGCGTATGTGTATTTCGTATACATGTAGGAAGATCCGATATTCTCATAGGTACAGTTTCTCCATGCTTTGAAAGCTTTAGCTGTTAGCCACATAAGAATCCAACTCACCAAACTGTCCATGCTACATGCTGTGCAACGTTAGTCATGTTGTGTACTACACACGCTTTTCATCAATATGATGTATTAGTAATGCCAATGCAATTTATCGGATGGGAATTCGAAGAACCGAACCAGCAACACAAATACCTACTTGTTGTGCCATTAAACTTTCTCCTAAACTCCCTATACATGGAAAACGTTCATTTTTATCACATACGTTATCTGTGCTGTTAAATTGCCAAGAAATATCAGATTTTGACAAACATGACATCATTATTGCTTCATCGCTCAACAATACAAAAGGGTTTAACACGATATACCATATAGTACCTATGTATATAATAATATTATAAGCTTCACTATTCCCAAATCAAATGGTGAATCACATCAAAATAGGTACTACAATATAGTTCATACATTTTTTACGACATCTTACAATAGAACTTCTTTACAATGAGATTCCTAAGAAATCTGAAGTCATAACATTTTATTAACGAGCATTGCAGTACTTATGTAATCAGAGATAATATATTTCTTACAGAATAAAAGTAGGTTGCTGTATGTTAATGAATGTCAACAATGAAAAATAGTCGTACCTACTTTTATATGACTATAGCAAGTGAGAATATGAACCTGGTAGATTTTCAAGGGAGGCGCAACTACACCGTTTGTGCGTTTGACTGCTTTTATAGCTTGGCACATTTAGCAAAGCTGTAATTGGAGTTTAATGGGGAGAACATGAAGGAGGTTATGTATATCTTAGGAATTACATTTACATGCAAATGTTTCACATCTGCTGGCTACAGCATGATAAAGAGCGATGCAGACACGTAGACTTTACGAGAAGGAGGAAGAAGGTGACGACGAGATGTTTGCCTTAAGAGGTCAGCATTGAAAATCTGAATGTTCTGATGATTTGCCGACACACTTTGTAGTCAAGATGTAATTTGAACATCGTGGGTATGCCCTAGCGTAGTATATTCACTTTGTATTTGTAGCAACAGCATCAAGGAGCGGTATATAAATAGCAAAGACGTCGTTTCAATCGAGAAGATAAGAAAAGCCGCAAAGGGTGAAGCAAACAAGACAAGATAGAAAGGAGATAATGAAAAGAGGAGAAAGGAAACCAGGACACAGAGTATAACAAGTGTTTAATGGAAACAGAATTTGCTTTCGTAAGGCTTACTACGTGTAACTTTAATAGTCGACTCTAGTAAGAAGGAGCAAGTAGAATTTAGAATGTAAAGCGATGCGGTGCAAAGAGCGAGAGAGCATAGTGCGGTCTTCCGTGTGTGTAGTACCTACTTATATCCTTTAAATACATCGTGGCATCTTGCTCCGATGAATTCTTACACTACATATATTCTATCCTATACTTACTACCTATATACACACACATCTTTACGAGATCTACAACTTATCGAAGAATTTACCTACCACCGTGCTTTGTATTTGTATTATGGAAATACCATAATATCTTTAACACATAATAGTATGTGCTACATAATACATAGGACATAGACTGTAGGAATGTGTATTTTATCCCGTCTCTGTGTAATAGTAAATGCACACTCTTATATACCTACTTATAGTATTGTTTAGTTTGAAGCGAGGAAAACGGTTTGCATGGGTTAACGTGGTCTGTATGATTATAAGAGTGCTATAGCATAAGGAATCCTAGCACGTCTCTATACAACACACACATAAATACACCGTAGTGAAAATACACACGGGAGGCAACCTGCTACACTGTATGCTCCTTTTACAGAAAAGAGAAAACACTTCTACAATACACCAGAGATAGGAATAAAGAGACAGAATACTGACAGTGGAAATAGACGCAGTCTCTGTGCCGGGTTTTTAGCCGTAGTACTACAAAATATACATAGTACGAATTCTGTAGTAGTTGTAAGTTGTAGTGAAAGTATGGAGACTCGTCTTGAAGTTTCCTTACTTACTTTCCAGTTAGTTTGTTTGAGCTGTTGCAGAGTTTGGTGTGTGTTTTGTATTGTGTGGAGAGATACAGGAGGAGGAGGGTGACGACAAGAACTGTAATACAAGACTCATCAGATGAACTCATAGAAATGTTCATATAATATTATTATCTCTGTACTTAGAATATATTGTATGTACACTTGGGCACATACCTAAGGAATACAATTTCTTGAACAGATATAGAACACTCGCGATTTTCTATGCTCAACTTGCTTTATAGTGTACTCTGTGAGCTTCTGGGTTGAAATGGAACTGAGATAAACTAAACTGGCGTAGGTATGTGTAGCATGTAAGTAGTAGGGAATGGATGCATTGAGCAATGCATGGATGTATAATAATATTATACACTAGGTCGTTCTTTATAATACGGTTATGTTGGAAAAGCAATATGCTGGAGTATTAAAACAGTGGTAGGTTATTGGATGTGTATGAATGTAGTGGCATGAGTGTGAGTTGAGAAAGCCGTGCTGTAGTAGGTAAGGTAAGTGTATTATTATGCTACACTAATACATTAAGGATATACACGTAAGTTTAAATGTAATAATGTGTAGAGAAAGAGAAAGAGTGGAATATACAAGTTACACACAGACTGTACTCCGACAGTGTTGGTTGTAGTATTACAGGTCACCTAAGCGAAAGAAAGAAGTTGAGCCGTAGATTTTGGAAAGGCTGTACTGGTTTTGGCTATGCGTGCTGCCCCTCACACGTCGACAAACTGACTTTCACTCAACTCTCACTTGTTCCAACAACTTCAACTGGGAAGGACAGTTTTTTTAACAATCCAAACACGAGCTCCTCAGCGTTTCCTACAGCCATTCGTCTACTACAACCAGTAAAGTGAATTTAAGCAGATGAGAACGGGCGAGAGCAATCCTTGCCAACATTTCCTCCCGGATGTTTAATCTTCCTCAACCCAGACTCAAATAAATAGCATTTGGGAGAAAAACTTTCAAAAAACTTGTTGTTCAGATTACAAGTTTTGGGGCTTTGTGCAGTCCAACAGTTTTTGCCCATAAAAAATTTAGTGTATATAGACTTGTGCTGAGAAATAAGTTAATTAATTTCCGCTTCCGATGTTTTTCCATCAGTTTCCTATTACAACGTGTGAGCAACGGTGAAGCGTTCAACACAATATTTTATTAAGGGACGATCGGAACTTTTAAATGGGGACGGAAGAAGGTAGAAACAGAGTTAAAAATTTTACCATCCAAAAGACTGGTGAAGTGGAGTTGTTGCAATTGTGAGTGTGGAGAGAGAAAAGGAGAAACAGAAATCAGATACAGAGAGAAAGAGAAAGACAGAAAATATAATGTGTAAAAGGATTCCGACTGCTTGAATGACTGACATTGGCAAAGACTCATAAATCTTTTCTGGTCTCTTGACTTGAGACGGTTTGACGGTATCGCTCACTTAACTCCTTTGCTGTCTCCAGATACTCCACTCTCACAGACTCACACTTCTTCTCCCAACCAGGCCAACCACACTCCTTCACTCTCTTGTTCTTAAATCGTTCTTTCCTCCCAAGCCCACTTCTACACACCTCGTACTCTCCTCATATATCTACTAAGGTGAGTGAAAAACAGATTCATTTTAAGTAACCTATATCCCAAACAGCTTGTCTCAACCTACTCTTTTCAAGAATTTAAGTCTAACAGTCACTGCTTGTAATCATTTCACTTCGCTAAATAAATTATCTGGTGGTCCAGATTCATGTTTTTATGTAACACGTTCAAAATAATAGAAGCAGAATAGGCCTTCTTAAATCAGTTCTATTTGTTAGCCGTGATATAAAATGTATCACCAAATTAATATTCTAATTTTAATAAACTGAGCATATAGAGGTTTCTCATTTTTTTAGACAAATAATAAAACATGCAATTACATAGGTACTTAGTCTACTTAGTTAGGTACCTAATTATTTTTATCACTTACAGCTACAGCTACATCCTTTAAGCCAAATATTTACAGTAATTTTTGCCCGTTTATAATCAAGAAGGTTGAACATTAAATACCTAAATTTGAAATTTGATTAGTGTATATAGATTGTTGAGGAAAATTCAACTTTTCCCATAAAGCAAAGATGGCAAAAATACTGTACTAATTGTTAGGAATGCGAATGTAGTAGGTATTCCTATGAAATTATTGTGATCGTACTCTGCATATTGAATATTATTTGATATCACGCTATATACATGAACGATTTTAAGGTTAATAGTACAACGTGTAATAATAAATCATAGTAATAAATCCAAAGTAGGTTAGTATAAAATATATTCACATTATTTAGCTATATAAGTTCAATATTCGATTGCTTCATCAGAGGAGGATATGCATTCATTACACACACAATGTTTATTTCATTTTCTTCTATGTTAGGCTATTGTTGAAGGTTGTTGAGGATGAGAATAATGGGAAAAAAGCTTAGCAAGCTCAGCTTAAAAATTCATTGCATTGCATTTTTTATGGAAAGGCTTAAGCAAAAATTATGCTATACTAACATTGGTTTGATATAGAGATATGGCTAACCTCCTCAGTTTTCCAAGGTTGGGGTTTTAATCTGTTCAAAGCAGCTAGTATTTATAATACGAGAGTAAGAATCGAAGTTAGACCTCAATCCAATAACCGTCTTTTCGAGTTGCAATGCAATCATCATTCACATTTTGTAGGAAATTTGCATGCATGCGATTATAATTTGTAGGAAGCAGATTGTAATTTCGTGCAGTTTAGTGAAAGGTTGAGTAAAAAGATAGACATCAGTATAAGTGCATTGCTGACAGAAAAATCAATACTTATAATCCCATATGCTATTGTGCTCCTTCTAATCTCATTCACCGCAGATAAAATATTATCAGAGTTGGATTTTATGTCACCAACTACATCAACTATCACATTTTATAGCGTGTGAACGTCCAGCTACAGCTGCTGATTGACCTCACTACCAGAGTTTTTCTACTTTAGTAGTTGTGCTATCATTCGCCTTTGTTTGTTTGTCTTTGGTCTTCGATTATTCATGCTTTGGGTGATTATTTTCCCAACAAACAAAGTGGACTAAGAATTAGTCGCTGCTAGAGCATTGTAGTGTATTATACACTGTCGCAAACAAAGCTTTCCTCTCCGGGGAAATAAATGTCCAGGAACTGCAGTACTATAAATATGGTGGTGGACTATCCGTAGTTGTCTCCTTGTCTTTCAACTGGACAATTGTAAATAGAGTTTCGGTTCAGTTCACCCCCAATGTCGGGTTTAAATATCATTAGACATTCTTCCTCTATACTTCATTTTTACATTGTGTAATATTCTTTACTTATTGTTTCCAGTTTCCGGTGCAAATGTCTATCTAATATCTAATCCAGTCTAGTTGTCAGCTTAATAAATAAATTCAGCCAGCACGAATGCAAACGTCAAATTGCATTTAGTCGAAAATCTTAACGTGTACAATGTAGAAAAGTTATAAGTTATAAAAAGTTGAAAAATCCTTTTCGAATTAAGTGTAAATTCCAATAGATTTATAATGCAATACATACAAAATAGTAGAATTATTTCAAATAAAATTGCTGAATTTGTATATACCTAAGTAAGAATGTTTCTTTGGGTTCGGATGGATGGTATAAAATCGCAATAACATATCACAGCAAATGCATCTGAAATCCAAAGCGTAAAGTTATAGAGACATGAATCTCATCTTCTTTTTGACTGGGGTAACCAATTTCTCAAGGTTTGTTGTTTTGTTTTTTGAGTTGCACGAGGCTAGCTGAAAGCTTCTGTCGTGCATATTATATTGTGATAGCGTGTGCTGTATTGAAGATGTCTTCAGGATGTCTAGAATTTGAAATACGATATTATATTTATAAGATGCTTTGCAATTGCAATTTAGTGTAACCGCACATACACAGTAGTTTTTGTATGTAAATGTATGGATATTGGCTGAGAATGGAGAGAGAGAGTGAAGAAAGAAGTCTATATATCTATATAATGCGTAAGGTGAATAGAAAATAGTAAAATAGCTGTATAGTAGTTGTATCTGTATATACAGATAGTAGCGAGTTTATTTTATTGGAAATCTCTTCGCGTTTGCCTGCACAGATATATACATGCATTATGTATCTTGTAATGCACATGCACATAGAGTGGAGACAATTGAATAATAGTTTTTCAATAACATGAGGGGAAAGTGGAAAGACGAGAGAGGAATCTTGTTGGGAAAGAAGATAACAAAAGTTTCTTGAAAAGTGAGTCAAGCAGCAGGAGCAGCCCGCCCCAGAGATAAGCTGATAAAATATTTGCTTTGCGACTACTTTTCATTTCAAGGCGGGGTAGAGTGAGAGCAAGTTAGAAAAATCTGAAGGCATATAGTGAGTGTCTACTTCAATAATAAGATGATGATTCTGGTGATGTGTGATGTATATGGGTGAAAGTAGTGTGTTCCTGTGTACTATTTCATTCCTCCCAGTTTGAATTGAACTTACTGTTGATATTTACGAGTGGGCAATGAGGTAAAGATGTACAAGAAGATTTTCGAATTGTAACTCGAGAGCGAATCCTCATTTTTTCCCTCTGCTCCTCGTCTTTTACACAGACATCAGAAAGAACTTTTAGTTTCCTTCCTGTTCTCGTGAATGCTGTCAAGGAAGGAGAATTGTCCCGAGTCGTATGTCGTTATTCTGTCCCTTCCCATATATCATACAATTTCTTTTAACAAGCTGCTTAAAAGGTGAAATCAGAGAGTTCGGAATCGCCTGGGGATTTTTAGAAACTCACTAAAGTAGTAGCTACACTATCAGAGTCTTAAAGTGCACACAGGATTGTCGGGATGAGAATCCTATCTTTCCAGATGGAAAAACTGGAAAAGTCCTTGTATTTTGATGGTCCAAGTAGCTCTTGACTTATGTTAAGTCAAAGATACATCTGGAAAAGCTGTATGTATGTATCCTCTTACACATTTTATATATTTCTTTAGATCTTCCTCCAGTATATTGCAATTTATTCTCCTATTTTGCACCAATCTTTATCTCAATCATATTACATCTTGTATATGTGATGTCATGTCCTTCAGACCCAGCTTTCCAATAACTTTAAATTGATTGCAACAACGCAATATGTTTGTTCCATACAAGTCTCATAGTTACTGAACTCCAAACTAAGTCAACTCGATTTCATATGCTTACGCTGCAAATACAAGACACAGACTAATAATGTAACATTATTAAAGGCGGGTGTTGTGCTTTCTTAATCAGTCTGTCTCTGATGACATTTTCGCTTCGTGTTTCCTGTTTATTTATAACCGAGTGTACCACAGACATTCATTACGCCGAAAGCTGACCAGCCCACAGAGGTTTTGTATTACGGTATCATGAAAGCCCAAAATATCCTATATACCATGCTTATATAAATACTAACAGTCCATCCCTTTTCCTCGCATTATGTTTTACTGTATAGTCCCAGCGCAAAAATCAATTAAGGAGTTGATTAGATAACATCTCTGCCCACCGATCGTCTTTCCTTTCCTTTCTCAGTACTGCATTGTCTCATAACAGAGTGTACTGCAATACACAAAGACTGTACATGTATAATAATAACATAAGGCTCCATTTCGAGCCAAAACACAATGCACAATGAGATATTGCTTATCTTTGTCTATAATTTGAAAACTTGTGTTCATTGTGTTTGTCTACATGCATGGTGTCCTAAATAGAATATTGTTTTCGTAGCAGTTGTGGGTTCTCGAACACAGAGTTGTAGAACAGATACAATGTGAGGTCTTTGCATGTTACAAACAACTAACTATTATCAACTCTATATGCATACTACCAACGCAGAAGACAGAAACAGATCTGAAACAAATTAATTACATAGCCACATAACATGCAAACCAAAACATAAATGTGTAAATAGAAAACTTATTGAATAACTGATGATTATTATTACCTAGTATAAATGTGCAACTCAAGGTTGGTAAAAACTGATTGTTCCCATTAAGACTCTTGTACTTTGATGTAGCAATGAAAATTGACGATGCGGTAAGGGTATAAGTGTGCTCTTGGCTCATAAATGCAGAGATCTGTTGCAATGTGCATGCACATACAAAACTAGATTTTATTAGAATGTACCGGTGACTCTTAGCTAAACTGACATTTAGTGTGTTGGAGAAAGTACCTACACCCCACCGTCATTGTTTGCTGTACTAATGTAAATGCAACGCGTAGAAAGACAGAATCGGATAAATCCAAACAAACATTCATAGCATAGTACTTTTCTAGTATTCACTAATCCAGTATTTACCAGTTATATATAGTGTAGCATATTATGTGAATAATGAAGTAGGTTAGGTGGGTATTTACGCGTTTTGCAATACGATAATTGATAATTCCAGAGAAATCGCAACATAATACGAATGCCTATCCATTAAAATTGAGAACACTCAATTCTGTGCTAATATCTGAGCCATATATTGTAACATGTGAAACTGAAAGCAACATTTACTTCGTGGAAAATGGAATGCACTATTTGGAGAACTGTGTGCCTGGACTACTGATACCACAGCAAAGCCTCGTGTAGACTTAAGTTGAGAGTGGTTGTTTGGCAAAATAGTCGTACATGATGAATAAAATATTTGTATTATGGATTGTGGTTTGGTTGTTTGTTGGTTTGGTGGCACACCGAATTTCCGTAGTTGAGTGAGATTGAACGAGTTTTAGCACAGATCTCTCTTGATTTCATTTTCTCCTGTCACCCGATTCGAACGCTTCCAAATGTTGAAGCCTAAATAGAATAGAATGAAAACGTCAAATGCAGGTTAGAATTATACTCACAGTGTATTTCCACTTTATCGGGTTCGTCATTCAATTTTTCTTTACTATTAGTTATCTTGCATCATCATCATTCTTCAAATTGGGTTGTCGGAAATTCACAAAGTTCTGATTATGATTGAAGCAGTACCTATATATAAACCACATTGCAACAGGGCACACGCGACCACAGTAAAATCAATTTATAATGATTTAATGATTTTCGCGAAACAGAGTAATCTACATCAATTTACTCTCATAATTTTTAAATTGGCATTAAGGACGCTTTTCGGTGAAAGCACAAGTTATGTAACGCTATATAATGCGCATGGTCATAATTTTGAAATACAAGTTCGTTTTGAAATTCAGGCGCTGTCACGGTGTGTAGTTAATTTTTCT
>JAQFYB010007850.1:0-10384 GCA_034694085.1 Pogonognathellus longicornis
CTGATGAAACAAAGGAGGATGTACCACCATTGGAAGGAGAGACTGAAGACGCTTCTCGAATGGAAGAAGTCGATTAACCGCTTTATAATTCTTCTTAATAAATCTTACTCATCGCAATATCCTCTGTTAAACCAATTAAGTATAAGTTATGCAATATTTCGAATTGTATGTGTGATCAATATTCTTTAAATGCTGATGATGTTTTCCATGTGTTTGTGCGTATTTTATTTTAGACATAATACTTTGTTTACTTTGTACTCTGATGTACTTGCGAATGATAACATGATATAGTTTTTCGTTTGAATAAATGGAAATTAAATTAAGTGTTGATATTTAAAAATGTTTTGTTAATTGCTAAAATTCTAATTACATTCTGTACTGTAATGCATACTAGCCATAATGGTTAAAAAAATTCTCCAATTTTCTTTCACAATTGAAAATAGAAGAATTGCTTACAAAATATTAATATTACACCTTACTCATATTATATTATCAGCATCCAGTCATCCCCAACTTACATGTTCATGTTTAGTTGCATTTTTATTTTGATTAGTTACTTCTCCAGGCGGACAATAGTACTATCACTGGAGGACTGGAAACGCAGCAGAGTGAGATGCGGTTGTTGTTGTATTTAGGATTATGTATTATGTTTGCATAGTGAAGTAAAAGTTGTTGATTTGTTAGAGTGCCTTTGATGTGGTGCGCCAAATTTGAAAAGTAACGCCATTTAAAGAATTATTACAGGTAGGAGGAGACTGCGATGATCTTCTTGTGATTTAGATTTGTTTGCTACTCTTTTGCAGCTGAAGGTTCCTTCCATCCAATCCAACTTCCATCCAACTCCAACGTTGAGAAAAAGCTTTTGAGCTTCCCTTTGAGCAGTGTGTGTTTGGTGTAGCAGACGGGCAGCGGTCAATTTCGTCATTTTTGATACTCTCTTCAAAATTGACAAATTTGATCAGTTCGTCGTTTTGCTATCGTCATTTATTAGTGACGAACTTCGGTGGTTGTTGTTGTCGTGCTGGCTGTCATTTCATTATTTAAGTAAGTGTGTCAGTTTACGGAGATGGTCCGTTTAGATATTTGCAAAATTTCGTTAAATATATACAAACAACAAACGAGTTAAACAACAACTCAAACTTTCTCCTCTGGCGGGTGGCTTAAAGTAACGCAATTAATGACTCACAGTCACAATTTAAGCTATTCGTCATTTCCTCATTCGAGTGTTTCTTAAATACGTTGTTGGTGTATATACTATCAACTATGTAGTTTGTTTGCTTAAGCTGTAATCTTGTAATTATATTTCTGAGTATTAAAACAAGAACTGTAATAATTATTCACTTTTTTTGCAGATATCGCAATTCGCAATAGCTCTTGTTCAACGTATGGGTCCTGATAATAGAAACTATTCAGCCCTACTGTTGATTGAATCAAAAACTGGCCGTCGTAATCGTAAATAGACACTAGATTGTTCATTGTAAGTCTTAAGGGAGTAATTACTTAGTATAAAACTTACTTAGTAAATTGCATACCATTAATTGTTGTTTACTTGACTTACGCAAGATCTGTAACGTTTAGGTTTAGATAGATTACGGATAGCTAGTTATGATCTTCAAAAAGTTTTTTTGAACGACACTGGTTGCGGGTGAGTAATTGGCTTTGAAAATACAAGAAATAATAGGCAACAGATTAATCAAAGTTGTTTAGAGTACAAGTTTCGTCGGAAACAGCTGCGTATTGACTCAATAAACATGAGTGTGACCACAATTAGTAATAGTTTAGGTTTACGAGCGGGGGATGGACGTGTCGCAACCAGTTTCAGTACAAATAGATCTTCAGCTGCTTCATCAAGCACTAATATAACTTCTTTATCATCGTCATCTGTTCCTGCCATGCCCGCCAATACGGCTGCGACTAACTCAAGTAAAAATACAAATATTGACGGCAAAAACAATAACGTTAGTCCAAAGGATAATCAGTCGAAAACCCATTTGGGTAGTGTCCCAACCATTACAGTCAGTGCAAGCGATCCTCCCCTTCCAAAAGCTTATGGAAAAATTATTCTTACCTTGGAAAATGTACTTATACCTGAGGATAAAATATCTCCTACACCTTCATTTTTGGATGGATTGGATCCAGAATGCGAAATTGACTTTAGAATCATGGGTTGTGAATTAATTGTTTCATCAGGAACCCTGCTAAGACTACCACAGGTAAGAAAATAAAAAGTTATTACATTATATTGATTACTATTATTGGTAATTGTTGCTGGATTACGTTCTATAAACTAACATTAAATTATTATTATTGCATTTGTAATCCAACATAATAATATTTATAAGTTTCTTGTTTAAAATTTTCAGAAAAGAAAATTTAAGTGGTGTTGTTGAGAAGACGATATTAAAGATGTTATTTAACAATTTAAGATTTTTATTACTGTTTAGACGGCGATGGCTACAGGACAAGTACTTTTCCAAAGGTTTTATTATTCAAAATCATTTGTCCGTCAGCCAATGGAAACTACAGCAATCGCTTGTGTTTACCTTGCGTCAAAAATAGAAGAAGCACCAAGAAGAATTCGGGATGTAATTAATGTCTTTCACCATATTAAGCAAGTCCGATCTGGAAAGTAAGTTGTCATATTTAAAAATATTTCCCATTAATATTTGCAATATAAATGAAACCCGTACAATCGGGTATGACAGATCTTATAGAAACGAATGTTGAATTTTAGGCAATACCATACGTTGCACATAAGTAATCCTCAAAGACCTGTGCACGCTCCAATTGGATGTATGACCAACGGTAAATTCATACAATTACACTAAATATTTTCCGTGATTCGTAACTCCGAAATTAATTGTTACCTAATTTGTTATTCTTACCGATAAATACGGAGTGGGGAACATCACCTTTCTTTCAACATCAGGTCGTCATCACCAGTCATCATTATGCCTATTATTCTATTGCTTTAAAGCCTGGCCTATCACGTTACGCAACCTACCACCATCGGTTCTTTGAAATCGTGAAATCGCACTGAATCAACTTGATTGCTTAATGAATGAATAGTTCCCGATCGGTTGTTGTGACCGTTTCAGCTTGGGTGATCTTGGTAATAAAGAGAAACCATTCAGATTGTTTTGGCAATGCTGACCGAAGGCTCGCTCAATAAAGGATACCTTCCGGCCCTTTAAAGTTGTCCATAATCTTATTGCAATTAATCACGTATGACTGATATTACTCTTCTCTATTTTGCGCCATAATTTTAGGTATTTGCTATAATAATGTGTCGTTTGTTTTTCATCGGACTACACATTTCAGCCTCATTATTGTGACAGAAGTGATTGCGCATTAGTCACATTTAATTAATAATCCCCAAGTTCAATCGTCATAGAATTGAAAGCGTTTGCGCCTTTTAAAACAATACTCGTAACATAGATTTTAACCGACAGGGATTATGGGTATTTTATCAGTCAGTCATACTTATAATATTTAGTTATATTTTATTTTGTTAAAATAATGAAAATGGTCAAGGTGCTGTATTTGATCTTAAAAGCTAAAAAATCAATTGTGTAAAATGGGTGTGTAAGATTGTAGGAAACAATTGTTTATTTATTCTGTAAATCGTGCCCATTGTACTGTGTATAGTATTGCCTATAATGCTGTAAATTGATGATGATATGGTGATGATGACCTGCTTGTTAACATTAAAAATGTCCTTCCCCTTTCTTCTGCTATGTCCAAAATATTCAAAAAAAATGGCATTGTTTTGTCTTTCGGGCGACTCGTCGACTCACATGTGCACAGGACTGAAGAGGAAAACAGAAGAGTGCAAAGATCTGACAGATATTACACTGAAAACAATTTACACAGTTTATATTTTAAATTTTTTAGATTGATACAGCCCTTGATATTGGATCAATCATATGTCCGTCTCAAAAGTGATGTCACGTTAGCTGAAAGAAGAGTTCTAAAGGAGTTGGGATTTTGTGTGCACGTTAAACACCCACATAAGGTTAGAATATCACTAATATAAAATATAATACATTACATTATTTATTGTTATTATAATAATTTATTAGCTGCATTATTAACCTGTAATATGAATTTTTATAATAGCTGATCGTGATATATATGCAACAACTCGGCTATGACAAGGATTCAAGATTTGTTCAAATGTCGTGGTACGTTAGTCTTTATTTTCAAATGTAACCAATATTATTATCAATATAATTTTTAAATTATAATTTTAAGATAAAACATTGTTTTTGATTACTATTTCAGGAACTATATGAATGATGCACTGCGATCAAATGTATTCGTTCGATATACTCCCGAAGCTATTGCTTGTGCATGCATATTCCTAAGTGGCAGAATGTTGAAGATTCTTCTTCCAACCAATCCAGCCTGGTATATGGTGTTTGATGTGTCGGAGAGTCAAATAATTGACATCTGCGAAAATATTTTAATGCTCTACGAGCGCCCTAAAGTAAGTCAGTTTTCATCGTTTAGTATTAAAAGGTTTGGAATATTAATTAAATATCAAATCGATTAGTGCCATTGCATCTGATTACGAAACAAGTATGTAAATGTTATAAATGATAGAATCATGTTAAAACGACCAAAACGAAAGTAATACGAAGTATGTACTTCTGCAGACAATAATGGTGAAGAGTTAATTGAAATGTAAAAATTGGACGATAATAATATTTACACTGTATAATGTAAATGCATTAAATTGACAATTCAGGGCAAATAATATTTAAGGTAAAATTGTAGTAAATAAAATATAATTTTTATTTATATGTTGTAAGATATTATTTACTCTGAATTGTATCAAACTTTCCGAGAGATTGACAACAATTAACTGAAACTGCCATTTCTTTAGCCGGACTAAGGAGCTTATAGTAATCCACTAATATAATATATTTGTAAATATATAGGTGCAATATGAGCAACTGGAAAAGAAGGTCGATGTATTGGTAAAGAATTATCAGGATTCCAGGCAAAAGTCGAAATCGTCGACATCGTCATTAATGGACAAACCTTCGTTAGGAACTCCCAATACATCCAGTCCTGGTTCCAGACCAAATTCTCCATCTGCTGGACCTCAATCAGCCGCCACTGCGTCTTTGACAAAACCTAAAGAAAGCAGTGACAATGAAAAAAGAAGACGACATGAGGACAATGATCAAGATGGGAGAAGATCTGCTGCCAGCTCACCAGCGTAAGTAGTATTTAAATAAATGTAACTTTAATTGACAGTAATGAATTTTGAGGTAATCTTGTAAATGGCTATAATTGACACTTGAATAAAACTGAACTATTGAACTATCTCTATAAGTGTAAACTATTTCATTTTTTTCTAGACCAAAGAAGTCCAGAAGAAGTCCTTCGCCAATTGTGTACATTACACCCAGACATAAGCACAAGAAAAGGAAGAAATCCAGGCACTCTCATTCCGAATCCAGCTCACCGTCTAGATCAAGAGAAAGAAGATCCTTAAAAAAGCACGCACGCAGAGAAAGGAGTCGATCACCTTATTCTCCCAGAAGACACCATCACAAAAAATCGAAATCGCATCACCGGTATGTAAAGTAAAAAAAATTTTTTTTTTGATAGCTATTTCATAGACCTATTATTTTTATTGTGATTTTCACCCTTCTTCTATACTTCTAATATGAAGCACACTCTTATTTTCAAGTACAAAATTCTGAAATATAGCCTGAATTATAAAAAAAATGTTGTAATCCTTAAAAGAAATAATAATGTCTTTGATTTTATGACTTATAATAATGTACTTATAATTTAAATAATGCAGGCGAAGAAATTGTGTGAATTTATAGTATATTAATTCTCTGAATAATTTATGATGAAATAGTACAAGATGATAATTCTCCAGTTAAATCTTTAATTAGTTAATTAAACGTTTTATTTTATTTGGCAAGAAATTGTGAAGTTCAACTAAATTATCATTATTGACATGTAACACAATAAAATTTGGACGTAAATACAAAATTACATTTAAAATTATTGGAGATTTAAGTTGCGTAATCTGTTTAGAGTGTATTAAAATAACATTTGCATGTGTTTGTGTTGCAGTGACCGCTACAAGTCTAGATCCAGATCATTTTCTCCTGCAGACCGAGATAGAGAACGGGGACGATCACCTCAAGAAACTCTAGGAAAATATGATCAGAAAGACTATGATAAATACTATTACAAAATGAAATCTGCTAAGTCATCCTCAAAGCATAATCGTGATCGTGAGGAGGACTTAGGAAGGGGGAAAGGAGGGCGGGACAAAGATCGAAGATAACGTCCGCCGATATTAACAAAATTATTTTTCATATACAAATTATATATGACTTAGTTTGTAGCAGGTAAATAATAGTTTGCAGTTACTCAGATATTATTAGCGTTTGCCCTCAGTAAAATTTGTAGCACATTTACAAGTGCTACATTTTTCTACAATTACTAAATTGTACTATTAACTTATTATCCGTGTTCAGTTATTAAAATTATTCTGGAACTTACATAATAGTCTTTATAATGCATTTTGAATGTGAAAATTCACGATTAGTTTTAATCAGAAAACAATTAGCTACCATATCTAATATACATAACACATGTTTTTAACTTCTTACCTCAATCTTGTACTCTTTCGTACCTATCCCAGTTCTGTGTATAGAAACATCATTTATTTATTGTGTCTATCTTAACTGTTCGCATGTGGGTGACTGTAGATGTAACTAACAATAAATGTATATATAAAGTACCTTATGTCAATAATGTCATGAATCATGATCATGAACATTATCTTTGAAACTTCACAAACTGTATTATTATTAGAGATAAAACTAGGAATCATATTAAGGAGTATGACACCAAAAAAGCCTTTTTAACTATCGTAGACGTACGTACCTATCATCAGCGTGTAATAAATAATAGTACGTGTAAATACATAAACCCAACCCTCCTATATTTCGCTCGGGCAAAAGTTAGTCCTTAATCTAAAAATTACATATTCATGTCATGTCTCACAAAATTATGATGTGTGGTACTGAATGTTGTATTATATGTAAAAATACAATTTAACTGCGTATGTTTACTCATTCGAAGTTCAATGTTGTCTCTGATTCTATATTTGAATTTCTGATCAAACGTGCATTTTAAAGTATATTTGTGTTCTTACTGACTTAAGTATCACACTGTATTTGATTGATTGTGAAATTGTGATGATAGTAGAGCAATTTAGTGGTTCTATAATGAAAAACTATTTTAATGAATAACAATGAAGTGTAAATAAAAAACATCACCTGCATACAACCTAGAAAATTTTGTGATTCATTCTACTCCGCATTCAGCATACACCTCTTTTAAGCATTAACTATCAAGTAGTACGTTAAATGATTTACCTTCTGGCTACATTAATAGAAATTCTTGAAGAGCATGTCTGTAATTTCTTCTTCGTCTTCCGATTCTTGTTCTCTCATCTTACGTTCGGTATATGATACATTTTGGGCTTCTTTGATGGACTTTTGACGCGCTTCAAGCTCCCCGTGTCGTTTCTCCCAATGCGGTTCTAATTTTGCCCCAAAGAATTCGGAGTTAGCCTTATCACCTTTCGTTACTGCTATGAAGTCCAAATGTTGAAGATCGGGTAGCGTGTACAGCACTGATATTCTATAGCCATCTTCTTCTTCAATTGGGTTACCCTGAGACAATTCGGTTGAAACAATTTTAATTCAAAGGCACACATTGCAAGACTTGCTATTTGTAAACATACATGGAGTGTGAGACTCTTGAGACATCGAAGTGCGCACAGCTTAGGGATTTCTGTCATGTCACAAATTGCATTTCCATGCAAATACATAATTTTGAGATTTGGCAGCTGAGAAAGTGTCTAGAAACAAAACAACGGGTTTAACTGCGTATTCAAAATGTAAGCAATTTTTGGCAAAAGTCAGTCATTTGAATTCTCAGGTTTTCTGTAAAAGTCAATACTGAAAGTTTAAACAACAGTCAACAGATACTATATACTTACATCTTCATCGAGAGTACTTATTGTATTGAAACTTAAGTCAACCCAGCACAATCCAAAAGGTCCACCATCCAAAATTTTATAAATTACATTTATAAAACCTTCCAAATTGTCTATAGCGTTATAACTGAGGCGTAGACTGGATGTTTTATAGCGATCGTCTTCAGTTTTTTTAGGATGACGGTAATTCCTCTTTCGTTGAGGAACCTCATTTTCTGTTACGATTTCTGTGAAAACAATTAAGCCATTTGTTAAGTACAAAATCACTCTTTACCCTTACCAATGCGAATAATAATGACAATACAGATAATTACATAGTTAGAATGAGACACAATTAGGAACTAACCTTCTATTTTGCTAACCATACAGAAAGAAAAATCCAGAGGAGGGGCATCAGCAAAAATGAACTGATTTTTGGCACCTTTGCCAGCAAAACGATGTTGGTCCCCAATAACCAAAAATCCCAAGCGTCTTTCGTCGAAGTTCCTGTAAGTTCTTCGAGCCTCTTCTTCTTCATCGTCACTCGTTTGATCATGATTTATTTGCTTTCGAAATTTTGCCATTCGGTCTTCTCTCTTGTTTTTCGCAACGGTTCCCCGTATAACTTTTCCAGCAGCCTGAGGTGTCGCTTCCTTTTGTTTCGCAACAGCTTTCGCAAATTCATCTGGTTTCATCCCCGCTTTGATGGCATTCATTGTCACCTCCACCAAAATCTTTGGGATGGCCGGGCGCTGTGCCTCAGTTACTTTCATTCCTCCGTTCATCTTGTCTTCCTTATTAATTTATCCTGCCTCCAAAAATTATTTGTTTCTTCTTGTTCACCAGCAATAAGTGATTCAATCAACCTGCACTAAAATTTTAAAAATGGGATTGTTTTTCAAATGTAACAAAATAATGAAATTGTATTTTAATAGACAGTAAATTAATTTTAGCAGTCTCATGTCAAGTCACTAAAGGAAAAGTGAATTTGTTACCTTTGATGTGAGTTCTTTCCTCCGCTATAGCTTGACCGAGAGAAACAATGCAACTTACTAAAGCGTTTGAGCCTAACTGCGACGGGTATTCCTAAAATGATTGCTTTTATGAGGGAATTAATGTGTGTTGATATTTATAGCTGCACATGACTTTATATGAATTGAAATGGGAATGGCTTGGTTGTTCGTGTGAGTAAGTATCGTTTTTATCTGTAGAACTATGTTAGTATCGAGTTGACATGAAATGATTCCATGTGCATATTATTTCTATACGTCTACATCTACACATGAAGAAAGCGTGAATGGGCTTATTCGATTCGGTGGGTCAGACACACACGAATAATGTTTGGGAAAGCGTGCATGAAAGCAGATTTGATGTTTTTCATTTCTCTGCCTGGTTTAGTTTCTATAGGAAACATTCACACATGTATTCCATGTGCCTACATTTTACATGATTGCTTTCGTTTAGTATAACAGTCAACGGTGCACACAAAAACGCTGTCAAAAAAGCATAATGAAATTATATATTTGTTGTGTTGTGCCCTCCGATTAGGACGGAAATGGCCTTGCTTCCAATAAAATTCCAGATGTTGTTTGAAGAAAGTGAAAATGAGACTTGAGAAATCCGCAAACCTCAAAGCACGATGCTTTGCATTGCAAGTGCATTAAATGCAAGTTAAAGAAAAATGAAGAAACTTCATTGAATGGAATTAACAAATGCATTCTTCAGTTTGATGAAAGTATTTATTTTTGCATATTAGCTCCGGGTGTCTTTGTTTTTCAACATCGACCTTCCATGAAAATGTTGCTAAATAAAACAAGTGCAATCATGTAACCGTCTCCTGCAATCCGAAATTTCTTCTGTTATTCTGCATTCTGGTGTCATTCTGCATCATACTAACAGTCCATTTGTCTTGCTATTACCAAAAATACTTACTTTTACAAAGAACTAATTTGTAAGAAGTCTGGTAATTATTTATATGCAGGAGTATAGCTAGCTAGATGTATGTGTTAAACAAGAGCATCTGATTATGCAACACAAATCTAATTTGTACACACACGATATCTATCTAATGTATAGCCTGGAGTATTGTATTGATATATTTTTTCAATGACTTTCGTGCATCCGTTTCATGTCTTATTAATGGTTTGCTGTCTCCTCGTGTTTTCGTGTTGTGTGAATAATCATAATGCATTAGGACTTGGACACCTTCGCACTCAGCATAATTCTTCCATCAATGTCCACTCCATTACATTTGACAACATAATCCATTTTCCTTTGTCCCACTAGTTCATTTCTATGTCCTTCCATTATTTCTCTTTGTTCGCAGTTTCTTTAGTTCTGGCAAATAAAACACCTCCATTT
>JAQFYB010007851.1:0-10381 GCA_034694085.1 Pogonognathellus longicornis
CAATACATATATTCATTGACATTTGCAGTTGTAATAAGCACTTGTAAAGGGTCAGACATAAAATGCTCACCCTGTACTTAAATATTAATAATAATAATTTCTTATACAGGAACTAGTGTGAAATTGTATACGAAATTTGTTGTCGCCCCTCCTGTCATAAATCAGTCATAATAACGAGCTTGTAATAACCCTTCTGATTCCATAGTGAGAAGTTGATGTAAATTGAACAACAAGCTTTGCCAAAGACCAGTCGTGTAATACACATAATGTGATGTTCCATAAGATAAGAGTTGAAACTGTTCTGTTATAGCTCTACACACAAGTCTAAAACATAAAGCTGCTTCTGCAGCAGGGTGCTGGGCTTGTGCTACTCTTCTGCAACACACAAGCAAATGCTACACGTTTTATCGTTCAACATTATGGAAAAAGAGTTGATGTCGATAAGAAGGAGAATTTAAAGACTACTATTTCAGTATACTTGTATTGTGTACACGTTTTACATTGCAAAGCAAGGAGGAATGAGTTTGAGTTGTTTTGAGAGTGACTGTCGTTCTTTTGATGGTCAGTTCAACATGACTCTGTGTATGTTGTGTTGCATGAGCACACAGTAAGTATTCCTTCGCAATCAAATCTCTGCGTAAACGAAATGGAATGAAATCAAACGAAAGATTCGATTAAAAGAATGGAATAAACAGAATCAAGTGTGTAGTTATTTATGTGCCGTTATCTTTTGTAATGTGAGTGGATGGATGGATGGGGAAAGGCAGACACAGGCTACGAGAGTCAAGTATATGGGTGAAAGTCATTTCTCACCAAAATCCCTTTTTTACGGTGGTGTGAAGTGAATGATGTTTTCCACTGATGCTTCCAATAGAATGGAATGGTCATCACATATCATTTCATTTCACTACACTGGACACACCATTTGAGTTATAGTTATGTGCAACCCACAACACGCATACATACACAACACACCAATCCCAATCCCAATAATACATATAGTCGTATATTTATGTATGCTAGGGGCATGGAGGTATTTCCTATGTCATGTACTCATAAAATGATAGAATATAAAATGTAAAAGGAAAAGGATACAAAACAGTCCATTTCAAGGCATGTCCTTCTGTTATATGTGTGTAGAGGGAAATGTGGATTGACCATACATAGGATAACACTGGATTTGACTCCAGCTTGGGTTCCCTCCAGAGGATTTTGGCTAATGCATGGAAAATTACATTACAGGAAGGCCTGGACACAGCATTCTCTCATGTGATGTGATGTGTGTCATATATAGGCACACTTATAGACAACATAATGTAATATGTACATGTAGTTCATATACACAAACGAACGGGTTGTCTTTCTCTCCTTATATTGTGTAGTCTTCGTTTCGCTTCGGATACATCTGCCTTCATGTAAAATGACACGGAATTATAAGCAGGATCCTTTGCATCGTCGATTGCCTGAATTGCCTTGACTTCGGAGAACAATATTCCGCATTTATGGCTACGGCATACATTCTTATAACATAATCGCATCTATTTCCTTCTGTATAGAACTTGTTTTTGTTATGAAAATGCATGGCATGGATAGACTGTTTATATAGGTATAGTGTTTATGCAGGATGAGACATGTGAATGGTAAAAGTATATATAGGAGGAATATGTTTGTGAGGAATGATGAGAGAAGGAAAGGAAAAACGCTTTTCACGAGCCACTACTCTCAAATCTCATAACGAAAGGAAATAAAGCGATATCGGACGCAATCGCTACAGTGTCAAATGCATACATTGTGTACCAACACAAACGCATGCATCTCCACTCTTTTCCTGTTTAGCTTCCTTTGTTCATCTTTAATTGCATTATTTACCAGAAATAATGCTTCTATCAACTGGTGATGGGGAATCAGGAAACAGACACATGAATACAGTAATTGAAACATTTACATCTTATTACCAGTTTTATGATTTACGTGATTTATGTTATTACCTATCTGTGTAAGTACAATATTATGACCTTCTCATTCTTATATTACTAATAAAATGTCTTTATTCGTGATTACTTATGAAAGCTTCACACTATTTTATGTATTAGAAATAGCTAGCAATTGAGATTTCACATTAGTTTAGAAATTCGCATTAAATAAGTTAATGACAAAATCAAATCGCTATGAATGCTTATCTCTGTAGGGAAGGATTTTTCCTCACGATTTGCTCACATCATTATTATCTGACCATTTTGCGAAATTATTCAGCATGTCCATTAAAATGTCTCTCACAACGTTTTTTATAGAAAATTCTAAAACTACTACGTAATATTACTGCTAGGTCAAAAGTAAAAAAGCAATTGGTTGATTATAGTGTGTATAATGTTTTATAAAATGGAGATGAATATTGAAGTGAAGTGCATAATGTAATTTCGAGCGTGGAAGAGCTATGAAGATGCATTTGTGGAGCTGAGAAATGTAAGCTACTTAAGACACAACTGCAACCAGTTTGACTACGATGAGTCTTTTAAACAGCTCATTAAACAGTGTGTTCCAATAAACGTTTACATTATGAAAGTCACGACGAAATGGATTGAGTATTGGATTTCATAGTTTATGTCTCAAAAGGGTCTAAACAGTTTCTAATAATCAGCCAGCTGTCAATCAAATCTCATTCGAACTGTTACGGAGAATATTAAACAGTTTGCCAAAGTCTCAGCAGGACACTTGACAGCTAAACGCACGAGTTGGTTTTCGTGTTTGGTTTTATGACGCAAGTTTAATGTTTATTGACATTGCAAAGTGTTCTAGCTGGAAACACAGCTTTTTATCAGCCAACCTCATTACTTCATTCATTCCTCTTAATTATTCTTCAATATTGCTACCTACTTTTATTCAATATCTTTTTTTTTCAATTTATTCTACTCATCTCTCAAACCTAAGTACAAACTCATGACATTGACTAATTGTTTCATTATTGAAAGCTCTATAATTTTATTCGTGCTTTTAGGAAATGCATAGCTAATTGAAATCTCCTTTTAATTGACCATAGCAAACACTCATTTACAAATCGGCGAAACTAAATGGGCAGCATATCACTTACTGCTTTACTATTTACACGGGTGTCATAATAAAATTCACACTATATACAAATTTTATATAAATACTAGTAACTTGATTGGAAATGGGGTATAGGGGAAATGTAGTCTATTATAGAGTGTGAATTGAGAATTGTCACACTACTGAAGCTGCGTTAATTTAATGTTGAGGGAGTTGTGTGAAGTGAAAGCAAACAAAGGTAGCAAAGAAAAAAGACGTCGAAAATGTTGGTTGTGCGGTTAGAAAATCAAATTTTGAAAGGAATCTGCTGATGAGCCGTGATTGTTGCTGACAGTGGATTCACATAGAGTGTAGTGTAGAAAGAGAGAGAGGAAATTCGTGGTTTGGAAATAGCCCCTCTTGTCTTTTTTACCAACTTCCTTTTATGCACTCTCACTTCGGTTCACTAGCTTCAGTTTTTACTTGCATTAGCTTTGCTTTGCCTTGATTTGTCCTTGTGTGGACACAAAATACCTTTTTTAGAGAATACATAGTGTCTGAATGTATACAGTCTGTATAATACTTATGTGTCGACTAATCAAAACTAACCGACACAGTTCCACCAACACTCCACCACATTCAACAACATTTGCTCAACGACAAGAACATCAACACTAAACTCGACTAAATCTATTTATAGAATTGTCCATTTCTATCTTTTCTCTCGTTTCCTTTAAAGTGACTCTCATTTGTACTTGCAACAGCTAGATGCACTAACTAGACACACTCTACTACATACAATCCATAGCCATAGCCATATATTACATATATGGTTTAATACAAATACAGTCTTCAGTCTGCACAGAATGCACCTAATTGAATCTCAGAACGAGAGATAGAGACAGGAAAGCAAGCAAAGCAAACTACAAATTTTATTTAAGTTGTTCTATACACTTTTGCGGGTTGGCTTTGATTGGAAGCTGCATAGAAAATCAAATTCAATCATCCGGTTACTTCTATCTGATCTGGCTCCGCTTTAACTCGCTACTATATACGTACACACATACATAACGATTTTTCACACAATGCAATGTATATAGATAGATACATAGGTATACCCTGTCTCACACCAATATATGTAAAAAGACAAACTATTCGTCATATTTTCATCGTATATGTCAATTCTATATAACATAATTTATAGATATGTAGGTACATACGTGAAATCGCATGCTGTGTATAGTCGTACATCCAATACAAGCATAAAATACATGGGATATTGTGTATAGTGTTTTATAGAGTACATTTCATCTTGAGACGAAAATTGGCAAAATGAGATAAAATACAATACAAGGAAAAATGTGATGGTGGTGCAGAGAGACACATTCATTGCAGCTTCTGTGTATTTCTTATTTACTCTCTATTAGGTTGTATAGGTATGTCGTGTGTGTATGTGTGTCTGTATGTGCTTCAAAAGTATAAGAAGGATGTTAAGTATATAGCGTGTAATATGAGAGTGGAGAATGTGTGTGCAATGCTGGTTTGAGGAAAGAATTTGAGTTTCCCTTTTGAATTTCCTCTGTATCACAATCATCCTTTCCTGTTCAGTTCACTTGACTCAGTCAATTCTATTCGGCTTTTTCCTTCTTCTTGATTACTCTCTATTTGACGAAAAGATCACCCAAAAAATTTACTCTCAGCTTTCCACAGCCTCAACTCAAGTGCACCACTACAACCACCACTAAAATTCACTTTCCCTATATTTATTACACACTCCTCCATTTTTCTACCAGCTACAGCTTTCTTTGCGTCCTCACATTATTACACACTATACACGCACACTACACGCAATGCCAGTCGAGTCCTAGGGTTCTTTTATGTTCCGACCTTTATTTACAAGAGTAACAGTAATACGTCTCAGATCTCTCACCCCGCGTCCCTCATCCTCATACAAAACATCCATCGCTAAATAACCAGAAATGCTTTCCATTGACAATAAGCCTAATAAAGTGACAATTCCTTTCACATACATCTTCACACACTCATAAAAAATACTGCACCACCAAAGAACACTATTTTTTTAACATAAAACCAAAATGAACCTTTATATTAATGAACAAGGCAATTACTACTGCATACTACATAGCGACCAATGGTAAAGACCCCACAATGCGTTCTGTAAAAATGATACCGTAAATTAGCCGTTGTAATTTCCACCTTATTGTGTTGAATGAATTATGAACAGCAGTATACCAACAGCAGGTTATTTAAAACTAATTTTTTAAAGCCTTGCTATGCTTTGCCTTGAGCTGATGATTGGACTGGTGTGTAAAAGTGAAGGGTAATGAAGTAAATTGGGAAGACATATGACATGACACGTGTCATTATGTAATGTGCTACAAGTGACACCAGCAAATCAACGACTAATCATAAGGGAATGATGGGGTTGCATTTCCGCATTTTCATCCCCATTTCATTCACTCCTATATATTATTTCAACAGGGCTCTGTCGCTCTGAATGACTAATAATAACTCTCCTTAAAATTAAACGTGGGTTTAGTTGAAACAGTTTCCACACTACAGATACTCCCATCATCCATTTTTCATTTCATCGTACAATACTGATACATAGCACAGATACAACTATAACCCTGTTTCACAAAGATTTGCTAATGTTAGTATGGGAAAGTGTGTGAGCTTTGTGAATGAAAATACGAATATAAATATACAATGCTGGTGCGGTTATCTGCTGATTGTGTGAACACATAGAGCAACACAGGCGATCAGTTGCTTATTTCCGTCATTACCATTAGCTTTGAAAATATCTATGTCGCTGTATACACATATAGAAGTTTAGAATAGGAAAGAGAATAAAGGAGTGTGTATTTATATATACTAGAATAGAGATATTGTATTTGGTGATGATAGTGATGGAGTTGTTCTGTCTGTACTTTGCACTCAGTGGAGTGTTCATTTGGTCTGAGACAAGGACTCGTCGTAATTGACTTGACTTGTCTGTGCCTCTCTGTATTTTAATCCCATTTTCATTTACATCAGAGCATTAATACCTATTATTTGATTCCGTTTCAATGAACTCATCCCTTTCATTGCATTCTCTCTTCTTCTACTTCGTCTGCTTCAGCTTCCTCCTCCCAAACTAAGTTATGCAAATACAAAACCAATTGCATCGAAATGTTACACACACAAGTCTCATTTATTCAAAGTGTACACTCAGAACAACTAAAATACATACGAGAAGGAAAAGGAGCATCTACAATAGTTGTTTAAGCAAATTCTTACTAAGAACGAAAATCTTTAAATGGTATTTCCCTATATATAAAAAATGTAGTAAAATACATGGAGCATAATGTTAAAGCAGACAAAAATCTTGTCATTAATTCCACCTTTTTTCATTGGCAAAGACAAATCGCTGATGGTAAGATGTGTTTATTTTCTCTGTCATTGTATCACACAGCAAAGTCATAGATTTAAGATTTGTCGCTTTGTTCAACTCAACTTCTGTGCTCATGCGGAAATTATAATCACAGTGGTTTTTGCTGTAGATTACAATTACAATTCTTTTTACAGTTAAGATGTACAGATGAAAAATCTGATTTCTTGTACACCAGTTTACATTAAAAGCTTCTTTAAGTATTTTTCTCGTATAGTATAGCTTTTTATATTCTTCATAGACAATCTGTATGTGCTATCATTTATCAGAAGGAAATATACATAATACATATATCTTATTCTTAACATTCGCCTCTCCTTTAACTTTTTCAATTTCCTCTTGGTGAAATACGATGTGTGGCTAGAGCAGCTAGGGAAGACAAATAATGTTGAAAATTCAACAATTTTCATTTGGGTAGCTACACACATGACGTGCCTCTTCTGCCTTTTGTCTACGAAGTGCAAACTGAATACTCCATCACATTTTTCACAGATGCTGATTTGAAGACAAGTGTCCCACATATCAAATCAATTTTGTAAATCTGACTGGTTCATCTGATCACGTCCGCAGCACCAGCTCATCTTGACAAACCAATTTATTGCATTACTACGTTCCATTAGAAATTACATTGCTGTACATAGAACAAGACATACTGTGCACTTCTCTTGCTCAAGCTGTAGCTGTTCGTAAAGTACACAAACAGTCCTTACGCTTTGCTACAAATGAACCTTTCCATGCTTCAACTTGTCCGTACATTACGTATTATTATAAATGTACACCAACTTACAAGTAGCAGTCAGGTTGACTGGTTTCAGTCAGACAAATGCAATACTGCTAGAAGAACATAGTGGTTTTGTAGATGTTTATATTTATATACATATATGCTTGTATGTATATACCTCACATATATTGCAATGTAGGAGACTATTCATTTTGTACAAGGCAGAGAGTGGACGTGACCCATTAGTTACAGATACAACACGTCGTACGTGGTGATGCTCACGGAAGATGAGTGAGAGGGAACGTTTACTTAATTTACCCAAAATTATTATTTTACAATGAGTTAGTACATGACTACATGAAACTTAATGTGCAACTCTTATACACTATATGTATATGCACAAAATATATATTTTAGATTTACATGAATTTATAGCTACTTATATGTAGTAAATTCATATAAAACAGCCAGGAGCACTCACGTCAGAGAAATATATTTAAGTAGCACGTTTACATTTAAAGTTAGCATATTTATAATTATATTACATGAGTACACGTTGTTGCTTGTTCGCTTGCCCTTTACTGTCATATCTTATAATCCTCTGTCTCCTTACATTCTAATTTATCCTCTCTGCGTCATACACGAAGCTTAAAAATGCAATCATCAATATTTCATTTGAATCATTGCGTTAAGTGTAGTATGTTGACGTATGTGAGTCAAGACTGAATTACATTTAACAATGGAAAACCAAGCTAGGAATTATAAATATGGAGGACATTATTTGACAAATTGCTGCTATACCCCAGATTTACATTGTACTTCATAAATATTCTGCAGCATTTCTAATAAGAGTTAGGTATGTACATACAATTGGCTTTTTAAATTCAGTGTGTGGTTCTATATGACGAGTCTCGTTAGTTTTTCTTGAACTCTGTTTGCTTATTAGATCCATCCTTGAATTGAAGGAGCTATTAGTTCTTATATGCGGTTGCATATATTTTAGCATATATTTTTTACAGTTTACCCTTTGGATATAGCTATGTGTCTTTTTAAAAGACATTTGAATCGTAGTCTCGTGTTTTGCGGAAAAGTGTAATGCAATAATAAAATGATAATGCGTTTTACCTTCTCCCAGAACCCACGAAATCATAATCCCACTAACTGACGGCGGATACTCGTCATTGTGTTCTGGTTAAGGGACGACCGCATGGTTAAATTGTTCATGCAGTGAGCTATAGGTTTTTTGAACGTTGGGCTGCGTATCGACATACTACTTTCATTTCACGAATGAATGGGACTTGTGCAAATAGAATACAAAAGTAAGAAAAAGTGGGGAAGACGTGACGGATGTTCTACATGGAATATTGACTGAATGAATGGATGCAAAATGGCTGCTTGGGGCATGCAAATGAAATCTTCAGAGACATGTCGGAATGTCAATAACATTCTACACGACAGCTCCTCCGTCCCGACTTTTTCACTCGCTAACTTGAATCATCTTCTTGCAAAACTTATCATCAAACCGGTGAACATATTACAATGTGCAGCAAGAACTAGAAGAATCTTCTCACACAAAATACATTTCCTCTTTCTTCCTATTTCCACGTTACTAATATTCATACAATATAATATTATTTTTAACCTAATACTCTAAACGTATAGGTTTATGGGCTTCGTTTGAAATTCTACAACTTCCATTATTTGTAAGAAAAATCTTGTAGTAATTTAAAGTAACATGCACTAAGATCGTATTTCATAGAGAACTACGGTTTTAATATCGGAAAGACTTTAATGAAGAATTTTTCAATTTTTCTCCAGTTGCACATCATTGCTATATTGTATTTGCACTAGGGTACACTTAAGTACAAAGAAACTTGACCCTGTAGCAATAAGGTGGATGGAAAGAATACGGTGGTAATGAAATTAGTGGATTATAAGTGTAAGATTGGACATTAGGAGAGAAAAATAGAGGAAGGTTGCACAAAAGACTTGTATCATAAATAAGGAGTTAAAAGAGAGTTGAAGAAGAAGAAAGTTCAGAGTTTGGAGGGCGTGAGAGGGTTATTGGTACTCTGGGCATGAGTTGGAGTGAAAAATGAGTTTGAATACATGAAGGTGGCTTCAAATATTCCCTTGATATGAGAAGATGTGTCTTTGAGACCAAATGGGATGGAGTCGACCAACTATTCCTCTTCTTCTCCAGTCTAATCTTATTCAACTACCTACAGCTACTTAAACCACTATACTCCCAGTACCACACACAGCTTATACTTGCACATTTTTCTATAAGAAATTCTTAATACAAATACACCAAGAATTCTTTGCTTAAATGCCAATCTAACACATACTGAATGAAACTACAAAAAAACTAGCAAAGTATGGCTAGGTTTGTCAGTGTAGTGTATAGAGTGTAGACTCCATATGACTAGAACCAACCTTTGTATACTGTATACATTGTATTAGAATTAAAGTATATTAGTACATTAGATTGCATAGGTAGTGAGAATTAGATGTAGGAGTAGGTGAGGATAATAATATTAGTAGAATAGGAATGTTGTGAATGTGAAGGTGTGCAGTGTATTTGGATGGAGTCGAAGAGCAAGAGCAAAATAAGCAAAAGCCTGGAGAAAGAGTGGAGTGAAGTGGGACGTGGAAAGGAAGGAGCGACCGAATCCGAAGAGTCATTTCCCAAAACCTATTCCACTCTGAGGGGCTCTTTGGCGCACACCTTTGCATACAAATTACATTACAGCCAACATTGCACATCACCAACGACAACACTCGCACTCGCCCGACTCTAGTCTCAACTCAACCAAGGTATTTTGACTCTACACTCCACATGTATACATACAACTACTACATGCACAGCTACCATTATAAAGCCTGTGGACATATATACAATACTACTAATGTTATCCTCTAAGCTTAACGTCTACTTTGATTAGCGTAGTAGGAGTAGAACTACTCTCGCCATTCTCTTCAGCTGTGTGCAATGCAAACAAACACTCTTTCCTTGCACATCACAAAATTCTTGATGAACACACAGAAAGGCTCGTCCGTGCCATACCAATAAAAATTACCAACTATTCAACATCAGACTTTAAATCTCTTAAGCCGAGTTTCCACCAGAGTCTCATCCCAATTGGCATCAGACAGTTTGTCTAATCCCAAACTGTATGTTACGA
>JAQFYB010007852.1:0-10380 GCA_034694085.1 Pogonognathellus longicornis
ACACATGCAGGGCAGGTACGAACTGTTCGTACCTGCCCTGCATGTGTCCCGATTTTTAACGGTCGCGTCTGGCCACTTCTAGATAATAATGTTATTTACAATAATACATTTTGCAATAATTCTCGTTTGAATAAAATGCTCTGACTATTTTTCAAACCTGTTTTTCTCATTACTACTTTGCAACTTGACCAAAATTTTTGTTCTGAAAGAAGACAATAAAAACAATAAAAATTGTGCAATGATAGGATAGGAATTACAACAAGCATTGTGTACCTACATGGAATCTCTTCTTCCTGGCTTAGACGAGCGAAGAATAATTTTTTTGGATACTTCAGAACTTGAAATGCACAAAATGTTACATTTTACCAACACGAAACTAGTTTTTTTAAATCACTATGCAAATATCCATTGTAAATTGCTATCTTAAATCTTACTGTTCCGCTAGCTTTTTAAGTATTTTAGAAGGTGGTGGTCCCAGCATTTGATGTATACGACCAATCTGGTCGAGTTCACTGCTTCCAGGAAACAAAGGTCTCAAGGTCAAACTGAATATTCCAAACGATTGTTATGAACACATTAGTCCGTATATAAAGCATAACTAACTCCCAATCATTTTGTTAAGAATTAAGATATTATTTCTATGCATCGCTTCCTACATTTCGTAAAAGACACATCCTGCAGCCCAAACATCCATTTTGAAGTTGTAAAATCCACTTGTCAAAAGACATTCAGGGGATCGGTACCAACGAGTGGATATGTACTCCGTGTAAGGAGGCTTACTATACAAGCCTCGAACAGAACCAAGATCTCCCAGCTTCAGAATATCGGACTATAAAATGATTATTCATAGTATTTAAATAAGTTTTCATGATTTTGAATATATGACTCATTCACTCATTTAAAATGTGCAATTTTCTCAGTTATTAAAAAGTGACCTTTGTATCCAAAAGTATATTCTCTGGCTTAACGTCCCTGTGAAATATACCATTTTTGTGTAAATGGCGAAGAGCTCTCATCAACTGGAACATGAAAACCCTTACACGAGACTCAGACAATAATCTAGTAAATATTTGATACAGTAATATAGCGATAAACCACATGTAGAATATCATAAATATTTATCCTGCAGCATTTCCACAAATGACCGAGTGTCATTTTTTATGTATTTATAACAGCAAATCACCTTTTCCTATCTTTGATCAGTTCATATAAATTCATCTCCATGAGTTCGAAAATGAGGGAAACTCTACCTGGGGCAGGATTACTAAAATATTCATTAATAATATTTCAAAAGATGTTATCAGAAGATGCAGAATGCAGAGTACACATGAAGGAACACTGATTAATAATAAACTTACTAATGAATCTCGATCATTTGTAGGACGTTAGGATGACGGGGTAATTTGCGCAATGTCACCACTTCAGAGATTTCATTTACACGTTTCCATCTACATGATGTTATACATAGAACTTTTACTTTACTTAGTCAACTAGTCTACAGACCGATTAACTTAGATTTTTATAATTAATGAAGAATTATTAAGAGTTATACCCCCGATAGCTGTGCTTCAATCTTTTACAAGCGAATACGATTCCAGTTTCTCGATGTCGACATTTCAAAACTTCGGAATAAGAACCTTCCCCAATTTTTGCGAGTACTTTGTATTCTGCGATCGAGAGATGTTTAAATTATTTGAAATACTTAGCATACACTACAAATATACAAAGTTTAACAATGAAATAAATGTCACATTGTTCATTACTTACTGGTGCTAAAAGAATCTGTCGATTTACTTTCTCCGTCACCATTCTTTCTGTCTTTCTCATTGTCGTCTGAATCAGATTGTGGGTTACTTTTGTTGTTATTGGAAGGTAAAGTTTTTGTTTTCTCAGGCATGTCAAGCTTGTGACTTCTAAGTTAGATATATCTGGAATTAAATGTCTGATCTATTAAATGTATCAAATTGAAGCTCTATTTGTGTTAATGGTAATAGTTCTGTGGTTTTGTGCTGTGTAAGATAATACTGGATGGTATGCATTGGAATAAAAACTAATAATTAATAATTATGGATGCTGGAATGATATGCGTAGGATAATAAAGGATTATGAAGAGATGAGTGGTGAAACCCAAATATTTCCGAACCGAATTATTAGTTTTAAAAAATGTATTAATTTTAATAACTACCCACCTACTCTATAAAAGTTCTTCATTGTCTCATCGATTTCACCGTGCCTATGCATCCTAGTTGTTGCCTTGGTGTCTTTTTCTTTTTTCCCTGTCATCCCCTGTCAAAATTGATTCGTCTCCTTCCCATGCGTTCCATCCATCCATACGACCTAAAACATAAAAGTCGTATGCAAATCAAAAATTCGGATAATGAAATGCACGAAGGAGTTTTCAGTGTTGTTAAAATACTTTACATGTGTTTTATAGAAAACAATACATTTAATAATTCTTCGCAAGCAAGTGTGCGTTTGCATAACTTATCTGAAAAAGTAGCGTACTTTTCTTCTTCTAGTTCTTCCTATTAAAACATCTTAGCATTAGCATCTTGTTCTGGATAAAATGGAAGTCTTGGCAATTGATACCTTCCAGGATTTCCATGTCCATCAAGTTCCACGGCCGTAGCCACCGCCACCACCACAGCTCAACTTGTCTGTACAATGCCATTGGAAATTGGATGTGGAAGTAACGGTTCCTACGGCTCAGCGGCAATCAACGAACTGTTGTGTTTTTGTGAACAAAAGTTCCACATCATTTCTCATTAGCATGTTGCGGTTTACCTTCAACTTCACATTCTTCGTCGCTTACACTTACACGTAGCAGAAGATCCCGCAGACCACATATTGACAATTATTGACGTTTGTCTGACAACTTAACAACTGCTGATTGTTCACACATTGGAGGAACTCCATTTCCGGTGTAGAGAGGGGGAGAAGCCTAAATATTGTTGATAAACTTCGCTCAGCTGATTGATGCTCCAGTGTTTTAAGTTTTAACAACACAAAGTGGAGGTGGAGGAAGAACTGTCAATTTACCAAAGTTCTTCCTGATTAGGACACGTAGGAAGGAGATATCATTATCAATGCATATCTGAAAAAATATCCAACATCCAATGTCAAAAACGTGGTAAGTAAACACTGACAAATCACACCATACAAATAATGTATCGATATCGATATAGAACAATTTAAAGTTTCATTATTGTACTACTGTTTGGGGATACAGAAGCTAATTAAACTTTAATTTGTTTTTTGTTTCAGATTTCAGCCTTAGTTGATCAATTAGTTTAGTACTGGTAGTGAGTTGGACTGTGCGGGGCGTGATTGAGTTAATCTGTAAGAAAGAGAACATACTGTTTACAACTTTTTGCAATTTTGTTGTATTCCGTCAGTTGCATTTACAAGAGAAAATGTGACGATTTAATTTGGTGTATATGACAAATTGACTGAACTGAATGTATTATTTTTGGTATATTTTAGAAAAATGAATCCTGTTGCTTTGAAAAAATCACGCGTTATCAAATTATCGGCTGGAGCTGCTCTTCTTATTTTAGGATTTATTCTTTTCTTCCGATCCAGCGGTAATGATGGACCAACATGGGGTATTAAAAGTGCAGCTCTTGTAAGTGATAGTGATAAATGATACTCTACATATTACGCAACAAAGTGCACGTATAGATATTTTTTGTAGAACTTTATGAATTAATATTTTGCCTTCTTGAATTACTTGCAGAGTTCCAAAATCAAAAAATCGCCTTGGTTGACATTAGATAAAAATGGAAATTTTGAGCCTGAAGAAGAAGTTGTTAGTGATGCTCCTGGTGAAGGAGGAAAGGCGTACAAACTCCCAGCAGAAAGACAAAATGAAGCAGACGAGTCTGTGGGAGAGTATGGGATGAATATGGCTGTGTCTGATGCAATATCATTGGAAAGAGTCATTCCAGATACTAGAATGGCAGAGTAAAAATGATTTTTTTTAAATAACTTTTTTCGTTTTCTTTATTTTCATTTCATTGGCTAATTTACTTTATACTCCCTTTTTAATCCTTCGTTTTTGTATAGTATCTTTTTGTATCTTTTTTGTATCAAGGTGTAAACACTGGAACTACCCTGACGATATGGGACTGAAAGCTAGTGTGGTTGTAGTGTTTCATAATGAAGGATTCTCTACCTTGATGCGTAATGTGCATACAATAATAAAACGGTCACCTCCTGAAATGTTGGAAGAAATTGTATTAGTTGACGACTTCAGTGACAAAGGTATTATACAGCGATCACAACTTATGTGTAAGGCCAAGTCAAGTAATTATTAATAACGATTTAAAATACTTATTGTTTAGAAAACCTGAAAGGAAAGTTGGACGATTACATCAAGCGATTTCATGGAAAAGTGAAGTTAATCCGCAATAAAGAAAGAGAAGGACTGATTAGAACTAGAACTATTGGAGCCCAGGAGTCCAAGGGTGACGTTGTCGTATTCTTAGATGCGCATTGTGAAGTAAACAGAAATTGGTTACCTCCTCTTCTTGCTCCTATTTATAGAGACAGAACCACCATGACAGTGTAAGTAATTAGACAACAGTTGAAAAAAAAAGTTGTATTGCTATTTTGGAATTTAAACACATATGTAATATGTTTCAATATTCATATTTTTTACTCCTAATTCGTTTAGTCCTCTCATTGACGGTGTTGACTACCAATCTTTCGAATACCGACCTGTTTATTCGCCGGGTACATTGTTTCGTGGTATTTTTGAGTGGGGCATGTACTACAAAGAGACAGAACTTCCTGCAGATATGGAAGCCGGCAGAGAACACAAGTCAGAACCGTACAAGTGAGTTGAATTACAGTACTTTCTTTGATATATTGGTACTACAATTGAAAATCGAATTTTGACTTAATCAGATTAAAAACTGAATTTTGGCCCGTATATAAATTGCAACAAGTGGATGTTGTAATAATATTGATTATGATTTCTAACAAATAAACTGCTCACTTAATCTCTAGATCTCCCACTCATGCGGGTGGCCTTTTCGCTATTGACCGACAGTATTTCTTAGACCTTGGAGCGTATGATCCAGGTTTACTCGTATGGGGTGGAGAGAACTTTGAATTGTCTTTCAAAGTCTGGTAATTGAACGAATATTACAAATAACTATAATCTTTTGTGACAGAACTAATCCAACTAGGATATTGATATTTTTACTAATTAAATATTTTTAAATTGAAGGCAATGTGGTGGCTCTATTGAATGGGTGCCTTGTTCTCGTGTTGGCCATGTATACCGAGGATTTATGCCTTATAACTTCGGAAAATTAGCTGAAAAGAGTAAAGGTCCATTAATTCAAATTGTAAGTAGTGTCATCAATTTTCCTTGTTATTATATTCTACCATTTTTCAAACGTTGACTCTCGTCTCTACCACTCTCTACTCAACCGATACCAACAACGTTTTATTATTTTTCGGTTTATTTTCAGAATTACAAGCGAGTAATCGAAGTATGGTTCGACGAGAAGCACAAAGAATTCTTTTACACCAGAGAACCTTTGACACGTTACTTGGATGCTGGAGATATCACTAAACAACTCGCGATTAAGGAAAAGTTCAAGTGTAAATCGTTTCAATGGTTCATTGACAACGTTGCTCCAGATTTGCTTGTGAAGTACCCTGAACTCCCCCCTAATTTGTACTGGGGAGAAATGAAAAACAAAGGAACAGGTTCATGTTTAGATACGATGGGTCGTCCAGCCCCAACTAAAATGGGGCTCTCCGGCTGTCATGGATTTGGAAATAATCAGGTCCGATCTAACAAACGACAGGTTCATTTTTTGCTTAAAAGCTGTCATCTTAGAAAACAGTGCGTTTCAAAATGATGTGTGGATACTTTGGCTACAGTAATAATTTAGTCTCTGTTGTGCGTATTTCAAAATGGCACATTGAACTAATAAGCAACGCAATATGGCGTATAATACAAGTTTAGTCCTATTCCGAAGAATTCTTGAACTTTGAAATGAAAATTCAAATACAAATCTTGAGAATAATCTTTTTGCATATTAATTGAGTTATAATTTACTTTGGTTGAAAATGTTAATCAAAAGCAGGCTATATTCGTAGAAAAAAGTGGAAATTGGCAACAGTCTTGATAAATGAATTTTTATTGATCAAAGTAAACTTTCTTCCTCGACTAATGACAAACACTATCGTGTTAAGTAACATTTACTTCACAAATCAACAAATATAAATCTGTGAGCGTGAATTGGAGTTTTTGAAAAATTAGAACGGTCATTGATTTGTTGATTGTCAAGTAAAGGATGCTTAGCACGATGGTGAATTAGTTTTGACGAAAAAAGTTTAGTTTGACTTATAAAAACTCATGTAAAAAATGTTGTCAGTTTCTAACTTGTTTTCTGCAAAGTAACCCTTGGTCAAGCTACGTTTTCAACTGCGGGAAATTATACCTCGTTAAATGTGATAAAGATTCTCTACAAGATGAGTAGTTGGACTTTTCTTCAGGTTCCTGGATTTTCTTTCAGAGTGGGAATGAACTATTTATTATACACCGTATGCAATTACGTGTCAAAGTATAGTGCGAGTTTTTCCGAACGTCCAAAGTTTTTTATTTTTCATCAGCACCTTACGGTTTCTGCAGAATAATGTATATCAGTACGTGATTTTTGTAAACATTTCAGTTTACAAATATTACTTTGAAATACGACGTTCGATGAACTTCAAACTACTTAACGTCTTTGGTACGAAATTGTTAGCTTGCTTAGTTTGACTTGTCCTGCTGAGATATACGCGGTGCAGTAGTCCCTAATTATTCATAGTCACGCTTTCCATGAATTATTTGGAGACTCATTGATAAGACTGACAACACGCTTTAATCATTATTCTTCGGCAAAATTGGAAACTAATGATACTATTGTTGAATTTCAGCTAATACGTCTAAATGCTAAAGGTCAAATTGGAATTGGAGAGAGATGTGTGGAGGCAGACAAGAGTGCAGTAAAATTAGTTTACTGTCCTCTTGGAAAAGTGAATGGTCCCTGGGAATTCGATGAGGTACCATTAAAAAAATAATATTTTGTATTAACATTGGCTATACAGTACACAAATTTTGTTCTACATATTATAATTTTGTGATTCTTGATCTTTCTAAAATTATTAGGCAACAAGCACATTGAAACATACAAGTCAAGGGAAATGTTTAGCCGTCCACCCAACATCGAATCAACTGATACTTCGCGAATGCGACGCAGGAAATACGTATCATCAATGGGTGTGGAAAAAGCTCAAGTCAAGATACTAAACGCTGAATTTTTGTTTACTTAATGCCAAATGAGTGATAAGAACGAAAAAATCGAGAAATTCAATCATAATCATGTCAACGTAATCATGAACCGTTCCATTAAACTAAAGCTGGTAGGAACTAGAAGTAGGAGGAGAAGGATAGAGTAGGAACTTGGTAGAGGTACTGTAGAAATTGTAGACAGGTAGTTGTATTTGTAAATAGACAATTGGAACGTCAATCAAACTTCAAACTTCTACTATTGCAGACTTTTAGTGATCTTTTCTGAATGTTGTTAATTGTGTTGTTATTCTTTTCAGTATGGGGCATATGGTAATAATAGGAATAAGTAACAATAAATATCACTAATTGTACGCGTTTAAATTAAAAGTATATTTAAGTGTAGATAGACTAAACGTTCGTTTTGATTCAATCTTATTGTGATATCTTCTTACTGTACGAATTATAATCAATATTTATGTATAAACATGCGTCAAGTATGGGGTTTCTAATGACTTTTATGAAGAATGAACGATTAAAATTATTTTAGCTAATTACATCCATATCATTCCAATTCTATCATTGTGGTGTATCTAATTTCGAACGAGTGCGTTGAATGTTGCTAAACTTTACAAATGGTATGTGGGATTTTCCAGTAGTAGATTCAAGCGAATGTACCTGCATTTAATAAACATGAGTAAATAAAGATTTTAATGTTTTCTAAACAGGAAATCTGGAATATTTTACATTTGTTTCAAATATTATAGCTGTTACAATTACACCTGCAGACAGTTTGAGCAAAATTATTATTTATTTATTTATTATGCGTGTATTATTCTAATCTATCTTCGCCATTCAATGCGATTCCATTGTCATAAATCTTTCTATATAGAAAAAATTATGATTCTGCACGACATGCCAAACCTTTTTGTAAATCTCAACATTTCCAACTTCACTTCCCGTTACCTTACCGTTACCAGTTTAAACCGTCTCATCTCGTTTCATATAAAAATCTCATTTTTGGAAGATTTTCAGTCCATTGCGTTATCAATTCATGGGTTTGCATTTTGCAATTTTCAGCAACTTCTGTTGTCTCGATTGTGGATCTACGTCCCTCTAGAACGTAGAAGATCAACTGGATGAATTTAGGAGGCAAGAAAGGTTCATTCAAAGACCGACATTTCAAATGCGGTATTATTCCTTCTAGCGTCCGCTAATAATTTGGATTGTGTTCTGAGTTGTTTGTGCTTCACAAGTTTAGAAAAGTTGACAGGAAGTAAAAAGTAAATTGACCAGTTTGACAGTTTTTTCAGTGAAACCTTCTTCAGTTTTTGTTGTCCACTGAAGTAAAGAGTCAGCAGCTTCTTGTGTCTTGATGTAAGTAAATACGTTTCTATTTGAGAAGTTGAATTCTATAATATTCAATATTGTTTAGAGCGATTTGCGTTTAAATGAAACTAATTTTGTAATTTTGTATTTACTGTAGTTTTGAATTGCTCGTCACATTTCCAGTTCTGAAAAAATGGCTTACAAACAAGGTTCTCAGAAAGTTCAGAAGGTTATGGTTCAACCCATTGTAAGTGTGAAGAATAATCTTTAGCATTTATTTATATTCATTCGTAGATTGCTAGAAAAATAAATTCTAGAAGTCAGTTTTCAAATGTTGAATGTAAAGAAAGAATTATGGGGAATTGGGGATCATGTAGAGGGTGGTAAACGGAGTTAAAGAAAATTACAAACTTTGCTCTTCAAACACCCGTTACGCGAGTAGGGGCGTTGAAGATAATTTGGAGGAAGGGACATGATGAGACATTTTCTAAATGTTGAAAGCTTGTATTTATGAGCAAATATATAAGCTGCAATCAGTGAAATCTTGCCAATTTCTGTTGGGCCATGGCATGACATATAAATTTGGCAATGCAACTTGACATAATTACGTCTAGGGCATTGGTATTTATTAGTTATGACCCCAGCAGCCTATTTTATGTGAAGCCGTGTATGAGTTATGTCCCCATGCTTAATTTCTGAGGGGACATTTATTAGTTATGTCCCACATTGGCCACCTTCTAATTTCATGGGCGAATCACAGAAATTAATTATTAGTCTGTGGGAACAATGACCACATGTCCCGAAGTTGTTCAATAGTTGTTACAACTAACAATAAGTCTTTTGTTTCAACAGGGCCTCTTAAATTGGCCTTCAGCTAATTGCTTTTTCACATTCGCCTCCAACTAGTTGCTTTTTTACATGTCCAACATTTGACATAAAATTATTTTATACATCTTTAATGTTTAGTAATTAATTGCTCTCTAATTGGTTGATTGGTTTGTAGAACTTAATTTTTAGGTATTTACAAAACCGATCTCGTGTGACAGTGTGGGTTTATGAAAATGTAAATCTACGTATAGAAGGACACATTATTGGATTTGACGAGTACATGAATCTTGTCCTGGATGATGCAGAAGAAATTTACACAAAAACTGGTGTTCGAAAAGGATGTGGTAAGCTCTCAGTTGCCAATTTGTGTTTTATGAGTTTCTTTGTTTATTAATTGTCTCTAGTAATATAGAACATTAATTGGCATTACTTTATTCCTCTTCCTCGTAGGTCGTATTTTGCTGAAAGGGGATAACATCACATTGATACAAAGTTCTACACCAGGAGCGTAGAGTTTCTCAGAGAGTTATGCCGATCGTTTTTCTATAAACCTATAAACATCTATTTCTTCTGTCCTGTACATTTCTTACAATTAATAAAGTAAGTTTGATTTCTAACAGTTGAATCTTGAATTTCATTTATACGCACTCTATAAAAATGTAATATACCTAGATTTCATCATTGTTGATTGCATAATGCGGGTTAATGTCTAGTTAAATAATGATTTTTAGAAATTCTCGTTTTTATTTTTATATATTTTTATAATATTATATTATCAGTTATTGTATAGACTACACTTGTAGTGTGTGTCTAGTTGCAACTAATGTATATTAGTTCTAATTAATACTTGTCCTATTATTATATATCAGAATTGATATATATTGTCTTCGAGAAATCTGTCTGTCTGTCTGTCTGTCTGTCTGTCTGTCTGT
>JAQFYB010007853.1:0-10380 GCA_034694085.1 Pogonognathellus longicornis
GAATTCAATTCCATAAGTGCATAAGTGAATTAATCCAGAAGTGAGAAGTAAGAATTGAAAGGTTTTGAATACCCCTATTATATATAGCATAAATACAAATAGCTTGCAAGTTACACACACACAAAGCAAACATGTTGCATTTAAAGGCATGTACTAGTGTGTGTGTGTATGGTAGTTGACATTATTAGGTGCATGTACATGTACTACATAGTACATTAGCAGTATTACTGCTGCAGCAGCTCCTGTCTCTAATATTCGGTTAACATGTCCCATCTGTCAAGTAGTTACAAATAAAGACACATTGTGACATTATGCCAACAATAATAACTAATCATGGGAGAGAGCAAGTATCATTTACACTTACAAATTAAATACAACTTGTGTCCAATACTCAATCCCTCCACACATTTCTTATTTTGGCTGTAGAAAAATGTAACAATTATCATAGAAATGCATTGCAGTGTCACATGATGTAGTTAAGTGTAATTAGCTTACTTTCAGTGTAATTAAAGTCTTCGCTGGTTAAAGTCAGTTAGTTCTATTACATACCTATAATATAGGCAATAAGTTAACTATTGCAATGTCAGGATTGTATTGCTGTGTTAAAAAACAAAGACGAATTATTTACTTACTGTAATAGTAAAAGTAACAATATTGTTACAAGTAGCCTTAGCTTAGCCGAGAAATGGATGTGCAAGAATTTTGTATTTTTAAAATAAAGGCAAATTGTAGAAGACGAATATGTTGGGAATACGCGCATTATATGCACAGTGGGCACAGAACAGGAATATTATCGTTGTTTATCTTGTGCTACATTATTTACGTGGCGCTTTAAGAAAGGCCGGGTGTACATCTGGGTGTAATATTGTAATCTTGCTAATTGTGCTAAATCAGCGCTCAATCACTTGTCAGCCAACTTCCGTTACTCACAGTAGTCTGCACTCAACTCACAACAGTCAGATATAATATAAAGTGTACAGTCAGCAAACACATAACCAATTTTTGTATTCTTCTCCGTGTTCCCACTTCTTGCAAACAACAAGTGAACTGATAAAGTCTTTAATGCTCTACGAATTAGAATATCTATATTGCTATATAAATCTATGTCTTGGCTATGTGCTGTATAGGTAGCTCTAAGATAAAACTAATTACATTTTCCTTTAGACATTAGAAGTCGTTCTAACGTTGTAAGCAATACACGACAAATTGAAATATTTATATGAACTGTTGCTGCATGTGCAGATAACTTTTAATGACATTCCTCCCCATATTATACACCCCGACAAGTACAAATAAATATTCCCACTATTTACCTGTCCTACCTAGAGATACAACATTGCATTGTCTTTGTATTCTGCAAACGCAGCACAGGTCACAGTCACACTATCCTTTTCCTGTACAAATCTAATTCGCTCTGTATGTAATACGCATCAAGATATCACTATCGCAGACAATGATACAATTGTACCCAATTTTTTGTGCAAACACCACAAAATGCCTCCGAGACCTAAATCCCCTTATTAGTATTTATTTGATACACAAACCCAGATTAGATTTATCATTTCATATTTGTAGACAGTATTTATCGTCCGCTTATTCATTACAGACAACACCTTTCCTTTGTACTATTTCAATAAATGTACACGAGGGATTTTAACAAAATAAATTTTCAATCCAATTCAGCTAAAAATCTTTTGCGCAGATTAACAGGAAGAAAACTAAAAGGATTACAAAGTATTTGGTTGCAATTTGTAGATAAGGTTTCCATGAAGCTGATGATTATGTTTTAGCGACATATGACTTAATGCACAAGTATTCCAAGAAAGAGTTAAAGCTAAATCATCGCTGTTGATTCTTGAGAAACATTCAGCTACAACAGAGCTGTGGAATTTATTAAAAATAATAAAACAGGTTGGTTTTGTCACAGGGTGGAAAGTATTTGAATATTATCGTTGTATTTATGTACGTGTTACTGCGTGTGTAGAGTCATTTCGCACAACATTCTTTAGCCAACATATGTTGCAGTAGAATATTTGTAAGTGAGTGTGAGTAGAAGCTACTAACCGAGAAGACACGTTTCTGTCTTTGAAATAATACGAAGGAAGAACAAAGAAACAAAGTAGATGAATAAGCAGCATGTAAATGTAAGTGGGAGGAGGGCATAGCGTCATTTTTCTCATTATATATAGTTGATAAGGCTCTAAAAGTCCTGTTGTCGCAATAATGAGTGTAGTAATATGTTTAAATGCAAAGCTGTAGCTCACTCTGCACACTAAGACTGTTTAACATGTAGAGAGTGAAGCGGAGTGTATGTATTAGATATAGTGCAATTGCCACTAAATAGGACTATTTATTACACAGACGACAAAGAATAGAAAAGAAGTTGAGAAAAGTAGAGCCACCGAAGCATCACCGGATGAAAGAAAGGATGCGGACGGATGCGTTGATTGTGACTGACTGAGATGAAGATAATAATAAAATGAAATAAAATAACTAACAAGACATCATGAAAGTGTCGTCTCAACAAAACCTTCCATCCACACACTTTTTCCCATTTTTGCAAACATTCTTTCTGAGCTGTGAGCTGAGACGTGTGAGATAGGAGGAAAAGATAATTTTCTAAATCAACCATACAACAATTTCTCTGTGTCTCTTATTCTCTTACACTCGCACTCGAGTTAGTTGCATTACACTCTTGGGAGGAATGCAAGCAATACATGCATTGTGCTTCAAAAGATACCAACTAGCCTCCAGTTCTCACACAATGGAAATACAACTCAAATACACCCAAACAAAACAAAACAAAGAAAATCAATGCAACGTCGAAAAATGCAGTTTTTGTTGTACGAAAATTTACACAGCGACAAATTGCAGCAAGTCCACTTCCACTTTGTATTTCGTGTACACGGCAGAGCTCTAATAGTTCCCTGCACTCCACAATCAACACAACCCTTGAAAATAAAAAAAATAATAAAAATAGCATTAGAAAACAACAACAACAATAAAAAAACATTTTGTATTACTACACTTGTAGCTTTTAGCTAGGCATCCATATGATCACAGTAACACTGCCATATTTTATGATAGTTAAACATTATGTCTAAATACAAAGAGTCAAAGTCGACTTAAATACTTTATCGTTTCTTATCAGCTCTTTTCATGCTCCTCTTCAACTCATCACGGACATAAGAGTCTCGTAGAGTTCTTCATCATAAAACTAAATTACATTTACATCACACTAATTATTTTAAAACTTACTGAGTCTGAGCTCCTAATTGGCTAGTTAAGACGCAGTTAATGTCTTTGTCTATTTTCCTGCAAATTCAGTGCAAGGCAACCTCAACTGCACCAGACAGTTTTTAACTCTGCATTTTGGCTTTTGTACAGTCTTGAGAATCCTTTATCTCCCACAGCAAAAGTATTATTACATGAATATAATGAGTTGATGAGTGAATGCAGTCTAGAGTTTACGAGAGTTGTGAAAAAGATAATCCTGCTATGCTTTGAGACAATGAAAATTGAATCCTGTTCTCTTGTTTGGTGATAACTTTTTGTCGTTTTGAAGGATGTGTTTGTTTTGGTGAAGAGTGGTCTGAGACATGTATTGCGTGGTAGTGACATAAAAGTGGTGCAATTTTAGTTGATAACAGACTAAACAGACGTCCCTCATAATTTTCACTGTCCCTGTCTCCTAATCACGAGAACATAAAAATTGCACGCGTTGACAGCACAAAGAAACCTTTCTTTCGTCTGTTACAGACAGAACAGTACCAATATTTTATACTGGGCTACTTTAAATCTTTTCACCAAGGATTATGAATCCCAGAAAAATGTGATGAGTCGATCTCTTAAGCCTTAGAATTAATACTATTTCCAATATTTGTGTAATGCAACAAATGGCCTCGTTGCCCAATTTAAAAAATGCAGAAAATTGGCAAAGAATGAAGAATTAATGATTTGGTGCTTTTTTATTATTATAGGCGTGAGCGGATCATTTTCAGGAGGATCTTCGTCTGCATCCGGTGCAACAATTTTATTCAACAATGTTGGCATCGGCGAAATTCCATCCAAAGCTTTCCCGTCTTTTCTCACGAAACTCGGATTCCTTAATTGTAACATTGGCACTCTGAGTTCAGCCTCGATTCGACCGTTGCAAATCATGCAAGTGTTGATCGAAAACAGTACAGTGGGTGTGATACAAACGAATGCTTTTTTCGATTCGACTCTAATTAGCAACTCCTTGACTATTCGAGGTTCGCACATTAAGACGCTAGAGAAAAATTCGATAGCTTCAGGAATTGACAAAATGATTTGGCTGGATTCTACAATTGAGAATTTGGAGTCGAATTCAATGAGTACTTCCATCGCCAGCGCAATATTTCAAGGGTGTGACTTTGGTGTTGTGAAGTCGCACGGAATTGCCTTCAAGGAATGGACTCGAGTTTCATTTGTGAACAACACATTCGACAGTGTGAACAAGAGTGGAATTGACTTGTCTCAGTTTGCTCCAACGTCTTCCTTGGAAAATGCGAATTCGGCAGAAATCAGCGGAAACACGTGGACGGACGTTGAGACGGACTTTATTGTGACGGGTTCTCAGACTGACGTCCCGTTGGCCTTCGTACGAAACAATACATTTTCCAAAATTTGTGATTGTGGCAAACCGTTTGGTGCCCTGTTGAGTTTAACGAGTTCTCAGTCTTGGTTCCACGACCAGCTGCTCAACAACAGTCGTTGTCCCATCACCGAAAAAGGAATGAGTTGTTTGGGGAGCAACGAGAGTTTTCTTTTCTACTCCAACTTCCCCCTTCTCTGCTCCAACTCCGTGTTCATGTGCCTCAACGAACTGGAGGAAGTCACCAGTGAAAGAGAAGCGGACGTTTTCTACACGCCTCAACTTCCCAACCGACTCAGAATCCTTGCCATTTTCATCGGTGCTCTTGCCGTGTCCATCGTCGTGTCCCTCCTCGTCACAATGTGCGTCTTCGTTCTTCGTCGCAAGAAACCGCACAAGAACAGCGGCACTTGCAGCACCAAATCCATCTGCAAAGAAATGAGTGGGGGCAGTCACAGTGGACACAACGGACATGACTTTGCTGACATTGTGTACAAAATGTCGCAACTCCCGAGTGGCGGAAGTGGTGGCATCGGAGTCGGCGGGGGATTCATGCACCGTCCTCGCTCAACCATTTTCGAAGATGTGGAAATGGAGGACAAAGGTGTGCAAACGATGCCGAACGAACTGAGCACGGATGTGCTGGAGGGTCTTCGAGAGAAACTTTCCCGTCCCGACTCTTTCTGGGATGCCAAAGAAACGATCGACCATTTGTACGACTTGATTCACGTGAAAGAGCAATGCTCGGCCGCTTCTCCTTTGTCTAGTCCTCCGGATGTCACAATGTGTATAAATAATGTGAGTGGTGTGAGTGGGGTGGGGGGTGGAAGTGGGTGTGGGAGCAGTTGTAACGGGAGAGGAGCCGCAGTCACAGTCAACGGCAAAACTCCACCGCCCCTCCCAGCCTGTTCCAACAGCCACATCAACCCGCCTTCAGCCACGACACACAATAACCACAGCAATATGCTGACTCGGGCTGCGTCTTCCTGCTGCGGGGGACATCCCCCACCCACGAGATACGCCCAGATTCGGTCAAAACCCAAGACTGCTCCTCTCTGCGACTACAGAGACCCGTCCGACTCTCAAATGCACATTTACTCCGAACTCACTCCACACGGCGGCATTCACGCCACAAACACTCTCCCGCCTCTCAACCCCGTCGTCAGCAAAATCAACCTTCGTCCACATTCGCCACTTAGTCATCCCCCCTCCAAGTCCTCCTCCTCCTCCTCCCTCGTGTCCTGCCAAGGTCACCATCCTCATCCCCACCACCACCCCCACAACTCCTCCAACAACTCACAACTGCCCCTGCTGTGCGAATACACGGAGCCAAAAGATGTTCAGACACACGTCTACGCAGAACTGTCCAATCCTCACACCAATACCAACAAAGCTCATCACCATCCTCACCCTCATCTTCCTCATTTCTCGTCCTCTGCTCCACCCACACCGCCCCTCCCTCCCGTCATTCCTCCCAACAAAAATAACACCACAACCACCAGCTGTGGCGGAGTAGTCGTCTTGACAGTAAATAGTGGCACTGACAACATTGCCAACGAGCCCAGAATTGAACCTGAGGGAAGTGTGGACGATGACGACGACGAAGACGACGCTGACGTCATCATAAATAATCTAACCAGCTCAAAAAACGTTAAAGCCTCTCCAATCAATAAATTCTTTTTCAACACAAACCCGTCGTCCAACCACAAGTCAGCCGACACATCCTCCTCGTCAACGCTGTCTTCTTCGGAAACGACCACAACGACCACAACTCCATCCACACCACCGCCTTCTCAGCAACAACAACAACGACCACTGCCTTCGATTCCAATCACTTCTTCCAATGTGCAATAACCTTTTCGAAACCTTTCCAAAATTCTCTTCTACATATGAACATAGTGCATCGCCAATATATTCCTACTCTACTCGCCCAGTGCTCTTCATTTAACGCCCTCAACAAAAAGTTTGAAAGTGCTGATTCATGGAGTGCTCCGGCGTGCCAATTAGCATTTCCATGAAGTTACATAATATGATAATGACGATGATGATGATTACTATTATTACTGTCATTGTTGTTATTGCTGGGCCTCGGCGTCTGTGCATTGAACACGTGTGTGCCAATAATTCATCATTCATATTAATTGTATTACACTGTTTTTAACTACTAAAGTGGTTTACACTTGTTTTGTCACAACTACAACTTCTACAGCATTACTCTTCTGTCCACATGCAATTTGTGCATGAATGAGTTCGTTTTCAGTGCACACGTGTTTTGTGTGTGTGTGGCGTCTCTTGTGTACTGTGTGTGACTGTCTGTATGTACATCCGAATCCACAGACCCACTTTGTTGTCGTCAGTCGTCAACTCTCCACTTCACAAGCACTAAGCACAACTTGGCTTGTCTATGCCAATGTTACAATGTTCACTGTTGTTGTTATGAGTATGTCATAGATTTCATTATAATATCAGTATGGAGTCTATGGAGTACAAGAGAATGAAGACGAACTGAGTGCACCACTGCACCGTACGTAACTTATGTGTGTCATAATCAATCTATTATTGGAGCAGGATGTGCAGATGTGCGTTTTATATAAATATAATAAATACTTTTGCTATGCATCCCACGAGTGAAAATGAATCAAGAAACGACGGCCAGGACGTGATTTGTGTGCAGATGTAAGTAAAGTAAATGTGAGAAAGTCAATATAATAAAATAATAATATAATAATAATATTGTAGTTATAAAATATCACACGACATGCCACGTTGCTAAATATTTCTATTGGGACTGCATTTTACACATGAAGCCATAGAGCATTATTGTTTGGCTTGTTCTTGTTTCTCTTCATCTCATCCGATCAGCCAGTGAATTCAATGTTTAAGTTTAAACCACTCTTCGTGTACTTTGCATTGCTACTACTACTACACCACCATCATTGTCACTTTTTATTGCTACTACACACCAGTGTCATGTCTAACAAAATAATATGATTATACACACATATAATATATCTATACATATACCTACATATATAAATATATACTTACTACGATGAAGATGAATTATAATAAGAAGTGTACATAAGGAAGCACATAGAAATAGTAAATGTTATACGTGTGAACTGAACACTGATTGTTAAGTAGGCCGTATTTATGTGCACCGCAAATTGATTAAATAAAATATGATCAACATGTTGTCGCTTGTTACACATACACTCCTCATTCTTATACCCTCACTTTTTTCTGCGTTCATTCCACATATTGCACTCTCAATTTCAATTGTTTATTTATTTGCCATATATCTCACATTTTACAACCTGCTACTATATCCTGACTGACTGACTGCCACATTACACTTTGCACACTAAAAGTGATATCATGACTAAAATAATATGCCACATAAACAACTACCTAGTTGTTGTGTTATTGCCATTTTATAGGACAGGCTTTTCCAAGTAGACGATTATAGAACAGTCATCAAAGTTCATTCAAAAAGTACACTCACGATTCCTTCATTATTATCCCATTTTATCACCTCTCGTTTGTACTTGGATAAAGACGATGAAGGTTGTTATTGTGAGTGAGTTGTGTGTAGCTTGTTTGATGTCTTATTACAATCTCTTCCTATTAAGGCAGGCGGAGTTCCACTGCCATTCAATGCAAACCAGCCTAGGGCAACTTGTCTAAAGACAAATTGTTGGGAAGGAAATTGATTGGGACAGTTTTACCATTTCTATTAAAATATATCGGAATCCAAAAATGAGCAGTTACAACGGTCGAGGCTATTTCGTATATAGATTGAATATTAACATTATCACTGGAAATTTTTATTGCATGCCCAAACCTGCGATTCCTCATTCACTCACTAGATCTGCGCTAGTATAGATGGCGCCAATTTCAAATCGCCAGCAGATTGTTTAAAGCAAATAAAAAATGTTGAAATATTTCAACTTTGGGATAAGCAGATTATACCTGCTTCGGCAAGTTTTGTTGAACCAAGGATTTGTTGATGGAAATGACTCGCTATTTGTGCATTGGCAATTTTGTCCTTCACCAGTTTATCCTCAGACGATTTGTGCGCGGACAGATTTGAGTGGAAATGGGTGTCTTAAACACAATGCTTCGGAAAAATTGCTAAAGTAGTGATCTCAATGGAAATGAGCCTTTACTCAGCAATAATTTATAGTGTAGAGAATTCAGTAGTTGACGATGATCGTTCATCTGACTACATGTACACTACTACTTACTACACAAAAATAGAAAATAAGCTTCAATCAGTGTACACATTGTACGAAAACGTGTACACATGGCGATAGCTTAGCGTTGAATAGCGAAACATTTCCCATAATATGCTTGCTTATTGACTATCACTTATAATTTATAATACTCACATAGGAAATAAAACTACCAGAATGGATGCCACATACACGAGAAATAAATTTCTAGGAACTACTGTACGCAATAATCTTGTAAGTGAATGTTTATTACTGCCGTAATGTTCTCCCACTAATTCACATCTTGCGCTTCATTTATTGCAAAAGACGTCTTTGCTTGTAATCTGCTAATAGTAATGCAGAAATTTCCGCGGTGATAATTTATCGGCAACTTATGACGCTCTAGCTACTACCTTTATATTTGCAGATATCTCTCAACCTCAGTCGTCGTCACTTAAGTTCTGCCTCCGTCGTGATGACAAAAATGTGGACGGTGGAGTGTGACACAAAACTGCTACTAAGGGTAATCACATCATTAACATGTCCACTTGTCAATGTGTCGTGTACAAACGGCAGAAAAGTAGTACTCCTCACACAAACCCAATTTATCACGACAACAAAACAACGTTGTGCAAGTAGAATAATATTAGAGATGGGTGCAAGCCATGGCTACAATAATATCATTAGCGACTGTGATATATCACAGTGACAGTCCCCGATGCAATTAAATGTAATCTGAATGTATGCTACAACATTTAGGTAATTTCTAATAGCATATTATAATGTCATGCAAGTGCATAGGTACTTTTCACCTATCTGTAGCTTCGTGAGATGTTCATGGCAATTTATTTCATTTTATCGCGTAAAATAAAAAGTTATCGCCAAACACAATCCATTGACCTGACAGCAAGAAAATGTAATAGGGAGTGTAGGTATAAGTGAGGCAAAGCATTAAGGCGTGCACTTTTCCGCAATTGTAGTTAGTATAATCCTACATTTGAAAACCTAGTTTTTATCAAGGCCTTTAGGTCCCAATTTTCGGTTTCTAAATTCATTTTGGATACCTACGGAAAGTATTAAAACATGATTGAATTAGCATTCTTCAATTTTCTCGCTTTCTTTCCATTGTTCATTGCATTGCAAAACCATTGGCGGTGGTTTAGCTTCAACTGTGTTCGTACGCAATCTAAATTGATGTGTGTTTTTGTACAGCTGTCCTATTGTGATTTCAGTAGCCATACTTCACATCGTAAAGAGAAAGTACAGTAGTGGCTAATGGCAGTTCTAGACAGTTAATGGTTAATACAGTAATTCTATTGCTAATATTCTAAAGGATATTTATTTGTGTGCGGAATGGTGTGACTGCTACTATGACTAACCACTTGTTGTTATGAATGCTGCAACCTCACTGTCTTTCTACCTGTCCTACTCTGGCCAGCTAAAACGCGGACAGCTACATTTACATGTACCTGTCGTATGGGGGGAGAATCCAAGCAAAAATGAATTTATTTCACACATACATATTTATACATTTTACACACAAAAACACGC
>JAQFYB010007854.1:0-10377 GCA_034694085.1 Pogonognathellus longicornis
ATCACTCAAAGTCTTCATAGGGGGAGGGGGGTCCGAAAACCGCTAAATTTTGATCTTCGTAGTTTCTGAACGCTCCCTTATATGTTTATAACGTCTTGAAATAACAACTTACCTGTATTCCTTTGTGCACGCCTCAATGTAATGAAAAGCTGCATTTTTACGTTGTAGGTACTTTACAAGGATATTGTATTATTATGCTATTGATGTTTGTTATTGAAAATATCCAGCAGTGTAAGTAGATAATAATTGCTATAATATGCTTTGCTAATGCAAAGTTTGTAGGTTAGCATGCTCCCTTTAACATTTAAATCAGGTAACTTGTTTTCCATGTTGGAATCGTTATAATTTAGAAATCAAATGCAACATGCAGAGAACAATCGGAAGGTTACAACCAGAGTTCAGTTGGAGTTTCAAATGTTTCCTAATTCAATTTCAAAGTACTTCCATGAAAAACATAAATTGGTCATACTATTTGATGTTCAGTAGAATATTTACAAGCTATATCTATAATAAAACTTACAATTAGGTGTATTGTACCTTAGATGGAGAAGAGGTAGCGACGAGGGGGACCATTGAAATTTTGAATTAATCATTAATATCCTCCAAAATGAACTTATGCTGAGCAGGGGCCGCGGAAGATATTTATGGGTGGGGGGACGTATATATATGTGAATGCAAAACCATGAAAAGTGTGAAATTTTGCATATTACATGGACGTATCTATGATTCGGCCAGGCAATACCCCACGGGTGACGGGTTTAGTAGAATCCCAATAGGAGGTTCAAATGAGTTAATTATCGAGCGTTGGCTAAAATCAACAGAAAACATTCAATTCGCAAAACTGTACTTTTTTCTAACGGTTGCCTAATTTTGGGGGGAAAATGTTAACGATGTCCCCATGGCTAGCAGGTACCATATTTGCTTTTATGGCAGTGATTGTTTTGCGGATAATAAAACTGATCTTCCCCCTATTGTGGTTTGAACTAGAAAGGATAAACTTGGAATAGGTATTCCTGGTTTACAATGCATAACATGTTTACAATTTGTGATGTGAAATAGTAATAGATAATTCCCATTTACTGCAATTAAAAACAAGTATACCTATAGGTACTGGGGAAGTAATTTTTATATTATAACATTTTACTACCTCAACCAAACGAACTGTGTCCAGCTAAAAATAAAAACTGAATAATAATTCAAAATGCTCTTAAGTATTGCTCTATAATTTGCTCTTTTTATATAAATGAAAAATGAAGGATATAACTTGTAGTCGTAAGTCCTACATAACGGTACGTGTATTTTATACTGACATCACTAGCGCACTGTAATAAAAATGCATACGGTCGACGTGTGTGTGCTGTGTTCTCACAAGTCTCTAACCAAGTAATATTATATGAGCAGTGGCGTATTTAAGGGGGCTTAGGGGTTGAGCCCCCATTCAATTTTTGGACTTTACACTAGAAAAATCAGATTTGTCCCAAAATCCCAAAAAGAGGTTATTTTTGCCATAAAAATGCAAAAAATCGCAACAAATTCAGGCTACGCGCGATTTTGTTTTGTTGTATTGTTCGTCATTGCTTTCCCCCTAAATTTCCACACTTATAGGCAAAATTTGCTATAATTTTTATTGAGATAAAAAATAGACATATACCTATAACAAAGGCTTGTTCAAGCCCCTACCCAAATGTGTGACCTGGATGCGCCCCTGTATATGAGTATTGGTGGAAGAATTTTAATAATGAAAGCTATGTTGTGAATAATCATTTATTAACTCTTTATTCAGTTCAGTCATCAGTTGGACCATTAGTATGCTATGTTAGCAATTGTTAAACAGGATTTTTTAGCACATAACAACTATCACGGAGAAGTTCTTGGAAAACCTTTCGTTTACATCTGCATATTTTTTGTACAGTATGATGAAATCTAACATATATTATGGTACTTTTATTTAAATGAATTTGGATGTTGGTGTAGTTCAGAAGGCACGAAACAAAATGGTACTTGCTTTGTGAGACGGGCGAGTGTATACACAATGAGAGTCAACGACGCGTACTGAAGTCGGCAGAAGGGTGTCACTTGCCATTTTGCACACTCACCAGTCACCACACACATGCACATACCTAAACATGTAATTACAAATACTACACCTTACCGCTTTAAACGTATAGCGACTTTGCGATGACCTCTTCCCGATTGCATTTCTGAGAAACTCGATTGCAATTATTCTTCTGGTTAGGCAATTACATGTATTTATGTGTGCATTGAACAATTACATTTAAACTCAATACTGTATTTAAACACTCGAGCATTAGTACTATGTAAAGATTATTTGAGTCCACAACTTATTACAAATGACTTACATTATAATGCAACGCTTCTAGAAGGTAGCTGCCTGTATTTCATTAGTCATTTGGATTGCATTTTCACACCTGGACACAATAAGTAGGTTATATTATGCCCATGATTCTCAATGTCATTTTTTCCATTTATGGTGTAACTATTAAATGCTTAACTTAATAAATTCACGATTTGATAGGTGTTCCATAGGCATAGCCAGGATTTGGTTTCGGGGGACTCAAAACAGGAAGTACAATTAATGTGCTTATTATAGATTATAGCGAAAATATTTGCGAAGGACAGCGTAGATAATGCATGGCGAAAGGCCTTTCAGGTCAATTAGGCCCATATTTAGAATACAAGTCCCTTATTATGACCTCATTTTTTTAATCAAATTAGTCTATTTATTGTGTCAAAATCATAATTTCAAAACTTATATGTTTACAGAATATTTGGTCTTAGAATGTCAAATATTTAACTTAAATACGTATGTCTATATGGTTGTTTTGAACTCGAAATATATTTTTGCAAGGTTGCCAATATGAATTAAATTAAGTACAGCTAATTTACCTTTAATATTTGCATTATGAAAATCAAGGTATATAATTTCGAATAATTTTTTCTTGTATGTAAATTATGACCTCAGGATCAACTTTGAGTAGGGTTGAAAAAATTCTATCGTCTAGTTTGACCGCTAGAGGTCACGGAAGGTCAAGTATATGAAAAAATTCAAAGACAAAAAATTGTCTCCCACGACCCCTTCTTGGGGGGTCAAATCGAAAATTTTTTCTCATTCTCGTACTCGTAATGCCTGTTTCCATTATACTTTGACCGCTGCTAGAGGCTTTAAGTATAGATGACCTAAGGAATTTTGACCCTACTCACTCGAGTTCCTTGAATCAAGCTCTACAACTACAACATATGAAAGATGCAGACAAATTGGTAGAAGGCCACGCAGCCATGTAAATCGTGCATAGTGATTTGTGCAGAAATAAAATTCGTTCAATCGAGGGACCCCAAAATGCCCCCAAATTGATCCCTTGACCCTGGCTATGCCAGTGAGGTGAACGAGGGTTTTAATTGAATTAGCTTACAGCTTAAGAAATGTATTATGCAAACACTTTGCAAACGAATCATCTGAGTATGCAAATATGCAAATCAATACGCGGTAGTCGGTAGTTTTGTCAGGAGTTGAAACACAAATTGGAAACAGAAAGCTTTCAATTTCAACAAACGTTTTTTGCCTGGAAGAAAACAAGTTCTAGTTATTATTAGCAATAGTTGTAATTGAGAAAGGTTAGTGCTTCTGACCTTGTTGTTGGGTTGCACTGTGATTCTATCTTGCTGATAATCCCATGAAAATTTATAACCTTGAGTTGTATCATAATAATATTATTTCAATTCCCATTGCTAGTAGTTTGAATTGTAAATAGTGAGTTAGACTCAAGGTTTTCATTACGAACCCCTAACTGAAAATATCTTCATTCTGAATGGACTATCTGTATATTCAGTTAACAACCAAGGTACAATTTACAATTAGTATACAAAAAATTTAAATAATATCATTTAGAAAACGGTATAGACGGCATATTATGTTGTACACGTACATATTTTATTTACATCATAAAGAACTAATATTTATATTTCACAATGCATTTGAAGAGCGATTTATTAGACTATCAAGCTGAAACATTTATTGTACCTTCCTAATATCCTAATAGCTTTGGATTGTAGTTGGTCCAGTGTAGTACATCTTTGTGTTTGCCGACATTATTGCTATACAATTTGCATGGACAATTCTTTCTGGAAGCTTATTGGAAGTATAGACAGAATAATATTATAAAGTACAAGGTAATGATATGTCATAAAGGCGTGGTATGGTGTATAGGTATTTGTAGTAAGTCTGGATTCTGGATAACGTAAAAGGCAAGGATAAAATAAGGCTATCAGTTCTGTCTCCTCGCACCACTACTGACCTTCCTCAAAAAAGACTTGGACTTGTGTTTGTTGAATATCAAGTCCCATTTTGAGTAAATCTTGTATTTCCAGACTGCCGACCGTCTGCTCCGACTTTGTTTATACTTGTATACGTTCCACCCATCTATATATGAACTGTCCTACCATAATCTCCCATACATTCTCCCCGAGTATTATACTTTTACCTGACTGGTAGTAGTGCATAAAAATACACCGCTTCGTTGCACTTTGTACTACATATTTTCAAAGCGACTGTCACTGTACGTTACATTATTTGCTCGTACGAATCCGAATGCCAAGAATATTTAGAAAATAATAGTTGAGCACAGCTTACCAGCCTTTAAGAATCCCACTAAGACTTCACTACGGTTTTGAAGTTTGTATTGTACTTTAACCACACAAAAATTGATATTTGTTTATATGCAGATAGTACGTCAGTCATTAATTGTTCTGTTAGATATAACAACAAGGTGTATAGCATAAAGTATACTACGTACATACCATAGCTACTCCTTATAGAATGGAAAATTACAATGAATGCCATATTTTGGGTTTACTACAGTGCAAGAAGTATGTACCGAAAACGCAGTTCAAGTACAGTACTTATAATTATAGGCCCAGCTACTTAGGTTAAAGTACTTTACCTTAGGCTAGACTATACCTACCTATTGGAAATATTGAAACGCTAAAGGCTATATACAGTATACAAGGGGCTGGCAAGCTGGCAATTGCTATACTCTTCACAAATCACAAATAAGGTCTCTGTATGAATTTTTGTCCTAACTGGCTCCATTTTTGCGTTATCATACGCACACTTTTGTATCTCATTGGTATTTGGCCCTACTCAAAATCGATTTATGAGAGTTCTTGATTCAAAAAGTCCAATGAAAAGCGCGCAGGGCCCAAAAAAATTCCACAGATTTAAATGAAATTTTATATACTGAATAATTAGAGAACGCTCTATAAGGTTGGAATGAGAAGTTTTCATCCAAGATTTTTTCCCTGTGACTTATTGTCAGGTCAAAAGTCACTAAATATCAAGCATAATTGCATTTACTCGTTAACTAAAGCGAAATTCGAAAATATTACAGACGCCGAAAGGCCTTACTTTATAAATAGAAACATTTTGTATATTTCATTTTTTTCATAAATTATAATATTTAGGAATACCCCAAAAGGGGGTTTAGTAATTTCAAAAAAATGACTTTGTGCCACCTCAAGATCCCAAAAAGACTCCCATCTCAACTTTGAGACTCATTGATTTTACGGCGCAAACAGCGAAATATGACTAATGTGAGATTGGATGACTGGAAAAGATGCTGGTCTTAAGGATACTGCTTTAATATACATACACCCAGGTAGTTAAGTTAGGTATAGAATTGAATTTTAATATTAATCTTGACTTTTAATTGTCAAAACGATTGTCAATACAAACACAGTTTTCTGATCAAACATAATACCAATAAAACATGACATCCTAGTTCGACGAGAATTGTAATGAATAAACAATAGTAAAACGGATATAACAAAGTGGTGGAGGTTGTACAGCAAGAATCGTGGGACAGCATGATTCTGATGACGGAAGTACAGACAGACAAAACATTGTTGTTGTATTGTTTTATTCAGTGATAATTGCATAACAAAACATTATCATAAAGTGGTCTCGTACCTCCACCATTTAATAATAGACAGGTACATAAAGCACAACATTGATTTGTTTTGTTTTACATTAGGCAATTGATTTTGATTTCGGTAAGAACATGTGTCCATATTATATATTGAAACAGCGAATTAAATACGTATAAAACTATAAATGTTCATATACAATATATGTTATTTATCACGGGTTCAGTATTTCACGTTCCACGTACATGCTATGTCGAAACGTTCATTTACAGATGAGAATAGAGGTATGCGCTAATAGTGCTGGTGAGCAATATTTGATCTGTGCACTATGCTATTAATAATTCATATCCATATTATACAAGTAGTATTAACAAGTATTTACGTATCTGCATGACAGTTGTTTCGACTTTGTTTGTTACATTTCATCCTTGATAAGCTACAGCGTTTTCACTTACCTACCCTACCTTGTTTATTAATGAGCGGTGTTATTACTATTACCTATACGTTATTTGCTTTTGCGACAGCTGAATCATTACATTTCAAACTAAATTGTAAACCAATTGAAAGATAAGTTCAAAGCGTTACTAGAAGCTCTCGCACTCAAAATGTAACTTCATTATAGATACTTAAGTGCTTGAATTATAAGCATATGTAATTGCACTGGTTCATCATACTATTGTAAATATCTGGAAAATGGAAATTACATTAAAAACCTGTTATGCACATGTCCAAAGTTCAATTTTATAAACTATCGTCAGTTATGAACCAAAGCAGTAAAACTGGACTCCTTTGATTTATGCATTATTCTATTCAACCCCGACCTATTCACATTCCATTTCATTCCACTCGAATAATATACAAGCAAGATTTGGCAACATCATATATCTCGGTAATCGAATAACATTACAGAAATTCGAACCATTCGTATATTTTATTCATATACACACCATTATTTTGCAGACGTAAAGGTAATAGTGTAAAATCAAATAATAGTATAAAATATGCTTTCAAATTGGACTATGAGTATCGGTTAAATAGATAGAGGTACTAGAGTGGCAGTATAGAAGATGTACAATATGCATCAATATAAAATATGAACTTGAACTTGGGAAGCGCAGTTATCACATAAATATAGAAAGAGCTCTTGTTCAGTAGGTATCGTAGTTTCTTATAGTTCGGGAAGAAATATATTTGTATATGAGGCTTCTGGGCTTCTCCCATGTATTTACTGTACATATACTTTGTATAGGTAGTAAGACCAAGCACAACCATCAAGCAATCTGTATGCTCTATTCCCTGAGTTAATTTCGTATACACACATGGACTGATACTTACATACACACTGGTTTTATTCGCGAGCAAGGTTAGTACAGCCAAACATAGAAAACAACGTTCGCGTACGTAGCACTTCAGCTATGTACATGTACCATAATATACTTTATGCTGGGCTGTACTTCGTAAACCAAAACAGATAAGAGGAAAGGAAAGCATAACTCGTTTCCAGGCAGACTTCAATGATCGTGCGTAGTGCAATTCAGCAGATACATGTCCTTGAAATTTTTTGCACAAGCGTCTTCACTGATACCTGACCTACGTTTATTCAAGCCTGGTTATGTACCCAAAGCAGCTATGGTTCCAGCAATGTTTGTTGTACATTGGGTTTCCTGCAAAACTTGCACTGGTGTATGGTGTATCTGTCTGCTAGCTCTGCTTGCGTGTTCATGCTTTAGTAGACCTACAACATCAGATTCATTACTTTTGCACATCGACTCGCGACTCCTGCCTTTCCGAACAGTATGTTCAATTTTGTAGCACAAACTCACACAGCACAGCGTTATACATAGTACCTAGCACTTGTACCCACAGTCACAAACAACAATCTTCGTTAACATTCAAAACCATAATATACAGACTACAACAGCAGCAGCCACTTTGCACAAACTCAATTCGATACACTGCCAAAGAAATAATTCTCTTTGTATGTATATAGTGTACCTACACACTTCGTTACTAGGTATTTATGCTCATGCAGATATAGTGATACAAATGTTTATCTGTTTCTAGAAGATCCTATGACGTTAACAGAATGAGCCAACCCATATATTTCATACATTTTTTTTCCTGCTGGTCATAATAATACTGTATCTGATGTTTGTGCATGCACGTTATATTTGCATCTTGCTTCCTTCACAACAGCCAATTATTGGCTGTATTATTTCAGCATTTAATAATATGTAAGCGTGCTTGATATGATCTTAACATTATTGTATCATCCTGATTTATTTCTCTCCACTCTATAGGATTAATTTGCTGTTTTCATGTACGCAGCAGCAGATGAAAATCTCAATGCATTCATTTTCATTCGATATTATAAACATATACTTCATACCACCTTCACCTTCACTTACGTTGCTAACTCTTTCAAGTTTACTTCTGCTGCTGGATTACTGGATTGGTTGACTGACTTGACTGGGCTCTTTTATCTCAAGTAGTGTGTAGTCATAGTAGTGCTAACATAGCTCTCTGACATTACATCACATGCAAGGTTAAGCTTTGCAATTCTGTACAGAATCAAGCGATGCTCCTATTCTGCGTTGTACAATATGTATGATCACGTATGAAGCCCATGGAGTCACAAAGGGGTACTTTAATCACTAAATTTACACAGGTTATATATAGATAGATATTGATATACACATAATGTAGAAATAGTATACTACATATATAATATATTATACTATTTAATACTACGTAGTAATGATACTTGTATATCTGTATGTAAAGTAAATTCATGCAGAGCTTTATAAAAGACAAATGCAGGACGGGACTGCTACTATCGTCGATAATTTTACAGGCAGTAGCAGAAGTTCGTTCCAAGCATTATGTAGCGATAAATATCTAATGCTGTGTACCATTACGTTCTAACTATATTAGCACAACAGCACCAGTTGGAAATATTCACATGAAAGTTAGTCTATAGACGGTTTTGTAGTCAATACCCCATTCAAGGTTATTCGTACGTTTTACATCGAATCCAGCACCGAACAGCGTTAGGCAGAGTAGCAGCAAAGTTAGCTAAGGCTATGGCTAGGAGTATAACTAACCAGCGCAACACACTCTGCGTTTTACCAGTACGATCTTTCTGCTTGCCAGTTGTAAATTGTATTCCCCGTACGAATACGTGCAAACATGCTGTAGTAATCAGATACTTATTAAATAGCAATTCTAGCTATGTACGCGTACGGTTTTATTAGGCTCCATAGTTTCAGTCAGCCCAATCCATTATTCAAGGCACACAGTTCACACAGTGCAAAGGAGCTTCCACTTTCAACGAACAAACTCTCTATAGAGGCATTTGTTAACAAAACCGCGATGTGGTAGTAGTTCACATCTATCTATAGGCCTGCGAAAAAAATATTTTCAGTATAAAATGCCTTTATTATGCTGACATATGACTGTTACTGCTTACGTATGCTAGAATGAGTTTATTGCAAATGTTGTTTTCTTTCACAATAATTATAATTTAATGGGAATAACATTGGTCTGGATAATAAAACTACGTAGTAATAGAACAGTCATTATTCATCTACCTATCGTTAAAATCCTTTATCCTCAATGCAATGCTGATCTTGACCTTCCTCAAGTTCTCCATTCTCTTTTGCAGTGTGCACCGTATCTTATTATTGTCTGCGTGCTTTGCATTACTTTACCTGATTAAGCGATACAAAATGAAGTATGTGACACACGACACTATAGTTGGGTGATATTTTCTAACACGTGAATATAAGAATCATGACATTTCACGTGCTGTGCATTACTTGAGAGTTTTTACTGGTTAATTAGAATAAAAATTATTTAGTAGTCTATATCAATGGAAGAATTTTCAGACTCATGATAAAAATATGGCGCTGCGCTGGAAAGCAGGAGAATAATCAAAGGAAGAGAGCAAAAAGTACTCCTATATACCTATACAACAAACGCCTTCTTACTTACAGCGTGTTTGAACTACAACTTATACCTATTATACCTAGATGTGAAGGTGAAATTTCGCCAAGGTTATGGTTACGTGTCTTAGGGTAGGGCAGTTTTCATCATAGAACCCAGAATGTTTCATGAACATTGCGCACACTTTTTATAGACTTCTTGCGTCGTTCCAAGAATTCACTGGAACCGGAACCTGAGATTCCTTTCGAAGATGATTTCTTTAGCCTTCGCCTATTGGAGATAATGTATGCAATATATACAGTTGTACTAGAGTGTGTGTAGGTATATCCTATATCCATAATATGCATAATGTTCAACTGGTAGGTGCTCATTATTACGACTGCCATACAGTTACATACCCCTACGAGTTATATGCTATATACAGCGTGTTCAGGAAGTAACGATACGTGCATTAGCCCTACTCAACCTCCCACACTCGCCTATGCATTAAAT
>JAQFYB010007855.1:0-10376 GCA_034694085.1 Pogonognathellus longicornis
TTATTTCAAGCGACGAAGCATCAGCGAATAAACAATCAGTTATTATGACAGATAACGCATTTTTACAAATTCAGGTAAAATTTACAGCCAAAAATACAATGATGACAATAACGCATTTATGTACAAACAATTCAAAATGTTGGTAGACATTAACTAGGTCTAGGTATACTATTTACGGGTGCACTACCTATGTGTAATTTTAATAGCTCTTAGATGTGTAGTGTCATAAAAAACAGCTACACTCAATTGATTTTCAGGTACCATTATCATCTACTGGCATGAAATATGGGGAGACAGTTCATTTGTCAGAGTGTGTTTAGTCGAATAAGTTTTAATTCTATTTTAATTCATTCTATTTTTAAACTGAAGTTTGGACAACTTTGTTTATTTTCGAAAATCTTCAAGTATTATTATTATTCATAAATATATAGGTCAAAAATTTCCATACCTAGTTTTTGTGTCTAATTATTTTCTACATCTTATGGCATCGGTGTGCAAATGAAAAGAACAATTTAATATTTGTGTGGTATATCTTCTCGTATTGCAATGCAATGGACATAAATTGCTCGCATAAAAATTTGGTCGAACATGTACTTGCATCGTTGCATCTAGCAAACCTTTCTGGGATTGAAATTAATAAAAACAAATTCAATGAAATGTAGATTGAAAGAATTGGTAATCCAATATTTCGTAACACGAAAGTAAAGCTTTGGTCTTACAGTAGTCATACAGTACAAAGTCATAAATCTGGCTGACAGGGTACCTATTTTGTAACGCCTATTTCAGTTTAGGGGCATTTTAAGTATTGGTGACAGACTTTATAAGACAAACATTAATCACGGAAATCGTGGCGACCTTTATCATTCAACCGGAACAGAAGTTTAGTTAGATATAAATCTTCATTGACTGCTATGCTGCTATAAACACTTAAACCAAAGATATAGCAGAGCATTAGAAAACCATTAAATTCACACACAGTTGGTGTGTGGTACTATGGGCGAATAGGACCTGATGCCCTGACTACCTAATATCTGAGGGGAAATTGAGATCGTTAATGTCTCCAAGTTCCAAGTCTCAAATTGAAATAACTTAACGCAAAGTGCATCTCAGTCGACTGATTGTAAAGAACGAAGTAGTTAAAGAAAAGTTTTATTGTTTTTGATGTAATTACAAAGAGACAAATGTATTCCCAATTATTTTTGCCGGTAGAGATTGGACATAAAGTTAATGCTATATAGTGTTATATTATATATGTGATTGTGATATGTTCAATCTAAATCAATTTGCAAGACTCACAACCAGCCTACCTACTATAACAAAGCATACACTTGGAGTAAAAAATAAACGTACACTGCAATCTAAATTCTAAGACCGTAATTGGTATCTTAATTAGTATACATGTGAGACATTGGTAACCTTATTAGGGAAACACAACCAAAGATTTATTTCATTCATACAGTACAAAATATACTGTAATTGAAACTGAAGATGGTAGTCTCTATTGAAACAGTGTGCACCCTCTGTATACAACTGCGTCCACAATACGTCCATACAATCCATCGCATCCAATAATTCCAGTACAAAGGGCTATCCAATCAACGAAGTAAGATACACGAGAAAAAATTCCTAAAATTAGATCCTGAATAAGACAGGTCCTAATTGTAGGATAGCTTGCTAGACCGATAAGCTGCCAAATCCCGTTTTCTTGTGTCTGAAGAAGGGAACCGTCATCTCCCTATAATACAATACAATTAAACCAATGTAAGTATAGGTCATAATATTTTATTCTACACACAAACCAGGCACAATCTATACTATACAGTGGTATCTAGTATAATTATAGTTTCGTACATATACACAAAACTAATACACTGCAAGAGCAACTACACAGAGAAAGCTTAATTAATTAAGGTAGCATTGTCAATTAATAAATAAAAATAATAATAATAACCATTACAACTTGCTACAAATAATAAATATGTCTAATATTATAGGATTAATACACTAGATACATAGAAACAGGTACAATATTTTTCTCAGAAGTACAAGTACAAAAGATTCTTTACCCAACATGTAGCTGAGGATTTATCTCCGGCACATATCATGTCATGCCTAATCATGTCAAACGTAGAAGGGTTTAGTCCTAAGCTCAGATAATTCAATATACACTGCTGATTAGAAATTGTTGTAAAATTGGCTTCATTCAAGATTGGACTAGTGGTGGACGCATTGTAAGTAGTCTTCCCATAGCCAGTTACGAGAGCATTGGAGTTCACGTATGGATTATCTAAATTAAGAAAAGGATGTAGTATACAAGAATGAATTACTTATTGGCTTATTCTTACTGCTTGTCCTAATTGAAAAGGCTTTTCTTTGATTAAAGTCAATAGTAATGGTCAAACTTACTGCTATATGGTAAACATATAGGAGCTATGGTGGAAATGTCATCAAACACTACTGGTCGATCCAAATATAAAAGAGCTACGTCATAAAAGATATTTACGTATCGTGTGTGAACGCTCACATATTTCACGCTGAAGAGATTCTTCGACTTTATGTCCGTACGTAAATCATGAACGTCCAAAGCTACCCTCAGACTTCTTACGGGAGTTACTTTAGTTCTGGTTCACAAAAATCTTATCTTAGCAATTTTTCATATAAATGGAATTGCATAGGTATTAGGTTTGAGTAGGGGTAGGTATGAATCTGTTTGAGTAAAGTTATTACCTAATCAGACAATGTGCCTTTGTAATTACAAATCTTGTGGATAGAAGTGCTGCACTACATACATAGTCATAGTTCCTGCCATTTTTGATGAGAAGTACTGCCTGCAATTCATAATATTATGTAAAGACGTCATTAATTCATTTTTACAATGCAACTTTACCATTTTCGTATGCATTTACAAATAAAGATAATGATTATTATTATAATATTCCAATTATTCCAAATGCTTAAATTTAATAGTTTTGTTATTTATACCTGCCAAGGTACTTTCCCTATTGCCTCATGTCCACCAATGATTTTTGAATAATGTCTATCTGCAGCTTTTCGTCTTAGCATGTCATCGTGTTCTGATAAGTAATACACACACGAAACAGCGGAAAATAAATCATATAGAAATTGTATCGATACAAACAATGATATTGAAATATTAGACGCTTACGACACATTGGATTATTTCTGCATTTAGGTAGCAAATCCAACTGACTGTCTTTTACATGAGTAAATGAAGTTGTATTAGACAGGGATTTCTCATTGTCAGAATCAGTTTTAGTCATATTGATATTATTGTCTTTCACAATTGCTGTAGATTTTAAATTCGTCCTACGCTTTCCACAAATTGGGTTTTCTAATGGTCGGGTAGAAATACTTGAACATGGGATTTGTACAGCATAGATTTTCCACTTGTATGTGTCTCCTTGAAGAGATATTCTCATCTGAACATGTTCTCCAGTCTTTGCAGGTAAACTCACTAAATAAAATACATGTTTATAACATAATATACTTGGTAGATGTAATCCTAGAAGTTTAAAATTAAATTGTTAATGTTTAGAAGAAAATATCAAAATGTTACACTGATAATTATTCAGAACTCCGCACTGGGAGGTCACCTCTGATGCTGGGATGAAAAAATCGATGCGATCTTGATCGCACATTCCCCTGATATTCCGATCGGTGATGTTAACATCGACAAACGTAATCCTATGGTAAAAATAAAAATGCTACAAGCATCAGTTTTATGTGAGTTTTATGAATTGTAAGAGTTTTTTTAGAAATAGATCATTGTACCTTAGGCCACATTTGTTAATATTAATTCTCCATACATAACTAAAACTTCGTCTGCCAGTGTCACAATCTGGATAGTTGAAATTCGTTAGAAGGGCAGGTTTGTGAACAATTTCACTACAGTGCTCTATAGAAGTTAAATAAACACTGTATTAGGATTAAGTAATAATTGAAACTAATATTTCTATCGATAGGTAGGTAATATTTTTGAAAGTAAATGAATTGCAAAATTAAACTGTATTTAACTAACTTAGTTCGCAAATATCTTCGTTAACAAAACTAGATTGATATTTTCCGTGACTGCCATTGTGAATTGAAAATGAGTTTCGGTTTTCTAATAACATTGCATTGCTATTCGGGGAAATGACACAATTTGTATCAACTGCAAATAAAATTAGAATTGGACATATCAAATAGAACTTTGGTAATAAAATCAAATTCATTACAAGAAAATCACAATTTTAGATCCGACACAATAAAACTCGTACAATTTACAGAGCAACAGTAACTTTATCTTTAGGGTTCAACGAAGGACTGACTTATTTGACTAAAGTTTGCAAAGCTTTCCTAAAACACACATGCATTATATAATCGGTATTTTCAGGCTTTTATCCTAACATATTAACCCTCACATATTATTTACTAGGTATTTCATACTTAAACCTCGGGCAGCAGAATCATTGCTCATTGTAGCTTGTGGTAATCCATTGCCATGAAATTCCTGGAAGCAGTAATCTATACACCTGAATATTATTAAGCTAAGAAAACAGAAAAGCATTCTAAAAAGGCAACACAGTATTTTAACCTGCCTTTTATGTGGTACCAGAAACACCTACCTAGTCGTATTATTATTTATTGCCTAATGCCTACTCATTATCCAAGAACATAATAAATGTGTTGTATCAATTGTATAGGTATGTACTCTTGTCTGTCTTTTTTAAATCAAGTCCGATATTAGGAAAATTTGGTTATCGATGTGATCGATGCTTAAGGAAAATGAAATGTTTACATTTTGGTGAATTATTACTAGTTAAAAAAACAAAATATCAGACAAGTTATTGTATAAAAATGTGTTCTATTTGTAATTGTTAATTGTAGTAAGTTGAATGAAAGCATAAAATACTATAATAATACCAGGTACTAAGTACCTAATAACAACTTAATCATTTGTACTCATATCATAACGGAAATGATGTAGTCGACTTTTTCAACCCCAACCTAACACTCTCTGTGTTGCTGTTTACTACCACTCCAACCCCTAATTCAGTTAAAACCCCCAGTGCATCGCGTCGATCCTAATACCAATCCAAACAAACTGTTTCAATCCGACCTAGCCGCAAACATTTAACCCCAAATCTACATACATAAAGCCCAGTCAGGGTAGGGGTTAACATTAACACTAAGGTTGGGGTTGACACGTATCAAGTAGTTTCGTATTAAATGGTAAATATGTAAAGTTCTGGGGTAAAGTCTCAATTTGAGCACAAACATAATACTTATATACAGATAGTTATATATACAGTTTAGGTCTCCAACAAGTAATTTATAACTGTGTGCTAGGAAGGATAAAATAAACTTAGGTACCTACCCCGTTTCATCCCTTTAAATATAATATCTTCCTTAAGTGAATACATTGAAACTGGTCGGAGAGAGACTACCTTTCATCCTTTGTTGGCTAAATATACTCTGTTGGTATACATGGAGTTTAACGGGGAATCAGTTTATTGTGTTTGCACACTCTGGGTTCTAATGTACAATCTAATAAAGTTCTTAAGATTGCAGTTCATGTATGCGACTGACCCACTAAAATGTATTTGGTAGATACTTGTGAACATAATGAGAATGACTTACGGTATATAATTGAGCATTTATTCTGTTTTTACAGTTAATTCTTCAACATTTGTATAAATATGACTGAAATTCGGAGTCAGCTACATCAGATTTGTACCAGAAGCAAACTTGATGAGCTCTTTGTTTCATATTGTTGAAACGCATCAAAAATGGTTTTTAGAGCTATATGGATCCTATGCTTGTTAAGTGCTGTACTTGCAAGTTCTAAAGATGGTAAGACGTAATAAAGTTATCAAAAATTGTCCACAACCCTATCTCAGAGTAAAAAAGTATCTTTTTTACATTTTCTTGAAGCTAATCTCAAATTTTAATATTTTTGTAGCAATAAGACTGGATGGATTTCCAACTAAAATTCAAGATCACAGTATTGGATATTACGGAAAGGAAGTTCTAATTGACAACAATCGAGTGTGGATGGGTGAGGGAGCAGATTTCATCAAATCAGATTGTTTCACTTTGATGCGAGTTCATTCCGATGATACGCAAGAAAATTATTTCAGTTGGACAATTGGAACACCTGCCGCATTGATCGGGGAGAGACATGTCATAGCTGAACAAGGCATACTTTTGGAGTAAGTGAAAGATATAATGTCGTATTATGAATAAAATTCAGTAAATATGTATGAAGTGACCTTATATACGTACCTACACAGAAATAATACTAATGATTGCTTGCATTTTTGCAGTTATAGTATCCTCCCTCCAGTATTGAAAGTACCCGCAAGTGACATAGCTGTGGTATTCCGAAAGAATGGCCAACTCCATATGTATTTGGTGGAAGAGATACTTCTCACAAACCCACCATTTGACCCTATAAAAGATGAAAACGATCTATGCATTCTAAAGGTAAAACATTTCAAAAATGCAGTCAAATGATTTACAATATTAGTTATTCGTTTCTCTCTGCAAACGAAAACAAATGATTTCATTCATGAACTATTTTTACAAAATTGCAGTTGGCAACTCCGGTTGATTCCAGCTGCTTAGACAATATTGCTCCGGCCGTAGTCTCCTGTGACAAAGAAATGATTTTCAATGGTGATACCAGTATCAAACACTCCGGAAAACATAAAGTCAATATGCAAAATGTGCATAATAGTCATCCAGTTCCAGATAAGGGATTATTAGGAAATGGTGGTAATAAAGGCAATAACAATGGATGGGGAAATTTTAATAATGGTTGGGGAAATAGTGGTGGAAATAGTGGCTGGGGACATAATAACCAGGGCTGGACCGCACCACTGCCATTACCAACCCCAATACCAACACCCAAAGACTGTATTTATGTTTCGTGGGGTCTAAAGGACGACACATACATGGACGCTCCTTCTAATATCACTTCAACATATTCCCCTGTCAAAATTTACAATCTGGATCAATGCCGTCAATATTACAGCGAAGTTAATTATTACATTGACCCTTACAATTTAGAAAAATTCTGCATTGTAAATGCGAATGATGGAAATGGTCCCACTTGTGCGGTAAGCATCATACCTTCATTTATTCCTCTTGTTAGTGTACATAACTTCCTTAGGAGAATTGTAATTTGAAAATTTTTGTTTGCCTTTAATTACAGTACGATTATAACGGTCTCACATACTGCTACTTTGGAGACACTGCCGCCTCTAGAAGAAGACTGTTGGTAGGAGGAATGACAAATACTCAAAAATTGTGCCCAACTCAATATCCAAGTGTTATTACACGATATGCATTTTACGCTGAACTGTTTGCCAGAATTGGATATAAATGCTGTGACCCTAGTGCTCCTACTAACTGCAATTGTCAATCGGATTATGCAAATTTACCCAAAGACATCGGACCCTATTTTTGTCCCTCAATGAATTAATATTTTGTTCTACATATACATTCCTCTTGCCACCTTTTCTTATAAAAGTTTCCTAGCATTCTATGAATACGTATTTTGAATACGTTCTATAAATATTTAATACAGATTGCTTTTAAATAGCTTTCCTAATTATGGATTTTATACTGATATCACCCTATTCATTTTTGAATATCTACAACAGCCTAACCCAGTCACACTCAACATATAGACAAATAATGAGTTTGTTTAAATATATTTACTAACTGTACACCTACACGTGTTCATTTGATCCATATTTATTAATTATTTAATAAATTATTGAAATAAAAAACTATTTATTTAAATTACTGCAGTAAATTACTATTTCCGTCTTTACTTTGTCTACATCCTGTATAGTAAATAATATATTCCGCATTGAGGTCTTGACAAGATGCTTCGGTAACAACCAGAGAAATCCATCGAAAGTATGAAGTCATTCTTGTAAATACGGACGTGATAACGGGACGTAGACATCCACCAGCAGTGCCAAAACTAACGCAACCTACAAGCTCCCATCTTCCGTCCGGTCTTTTATAACTAAGTGGTCCTCCACTATCGCCCTGCAATATTTATTTATAAAAATTAGTTGCAAGTATGTGTCCCTTAACAAAGGAATATGGACTGAAAATTCTCAAAAGAGAATTTTAAACAACTTACATTACAAACTGACGAATTAAAGGTTCCAGCACAAATCATTGAGTCTTCAACAATATTTGACACTTGAGGGTAGATAGAGTTCCAATTAAGATTACACTGAGAGTTAGAAATGGTGGTAACATCGGCACCTAAGAGAACTCTAGAAGGACGCCCCGCTTCTGTTACTCCAAAGCCCGTAATCTTGACAGGAACATCGATGTACTCATTTCCTATTAGAGGAAGAAAATGTTAATCAGATATCTAGTAAGAATAGATTTTGGTAGTGCAAATGCGTTTGGTAAATCAACAATAATGAAATTGACCATGTAGCAAAACTCACTGTCATTAGCTGGAAAGCAAATAGGATTGACTCCAGAATTAAAATCAATCGGTCTATCCAGTTTTATAAGAGCTATATCTTTTTTGACATTTCCATTGTACTGATGATGAATTACAATCTTTGCAGCATAATAATACGTGCGATTTTCTTCATACTGGGACAAATCATGAGCGTTTACAGCAATCATGAGATCCTTATACAGCACTGGCATTGATCCACTAAAATATTTAATTTATTTAATGTGTATAATTTAAGAATTTAATTGAATACTGCAACTAATTTAATTTGTTTGAAAGTTATTGATAAGAGTGATGTTTTACTGATAAACGCAATGAGCAGCGGTAATAATCCAATATTTCGATAAAATGGACCCGCCGCATCTGAGGTAGAATTTATTTTTGGAAACAGTCATTAAAACAACCTAGGGGTAGTATTTAAATTTAAATATTACTTAACTATACAGTGAGAACATTTTTATCTCTTTAATTTAGTATACCTATGTTTTTCAAAATTAACTCTTATTAATTAGGTCAAACCTGCCAAGTCCACTTTCCTGGTTCCGTCTCTTGTCCTCCGATAATTTTGTCGTTATCCTCTTCCATTTTGGCTTTTACAACTCTATCATAAACTAAATACAAGTAAACATGTCTGACTGTCTGAGTATTACTGTGTATTGTGTTTATGTACAATACATATATAATATATAAATATCAACTATAATGTGAATCTCAGAAAAAGGTTTAATAATTTTAGTAATTGAACTTACTGCATTTATCACCCTGATAGCAATTATCGAGATCAACAACAGGTACATAGTCTGGAGCAATGTATTCAGGCCCATAATTTTTATTTGTTGGAAAAGTAATGATTTGTTCATTATTTCCACAATTTTTACCAACTTCCCCTTCAAACGGGTGTTCAGGTACGTCGGAGCAATAGATTTGTTCCAAATGTATTTTCCAAAGATGTTTTACACTCTGAACATTCACGACGATTTCCATCAACTCTAAATCTTGGACTGGGATAACCACTAAATAGTCACACAAATATAATTGAAAGGCTTAATGATAAGTTAAAATAAAAGGTATGGCATGGCATAATGCGTTTCGGTTAATACCCTGACACCCGTATCCGTGGTATGATATGAGCAATAGAGATAATTATGTATTTACGTTCGTATCGGCCAAGATTTCCGCAAATTGCAGATGTAGATCCCCCTTTGACGAAGAATATTACGGTGTCCAATAGACAGTATCCTAAAGTTTTGTCAGGACGAGCAAATTCTCCGTATTCAAAAAGCACTCTGAATTCGAAAAATTAATAACATTAAAAATCAACAAAACATTTATCATACAAAGATTAATAAGAGATTGTTTATTTAATATGGTGAAAAAACGAACCTTATAGCACATACACCTTTCCTTACATTGATACCATAACTAAAACTCTGGCTATCAATATCAAAATCTGGATAGTTGGGATTTGTAACAACAGTTCTTCTTGCAGATGTAAATATAGTACAATATTCTACATTGTACATAAAATTCATAATTTATTATATTATTATGGTTATTATCTGATTTAATAAAATAAAATTAACTTTGGTTTTCTTTAATAATTTGATCATTGCAAATTGCTTGTCTTTAAGAATTGCAAATTGGTTGTCTTAAAGAATTGCAAATTGTTTGTCTTAAAGAATTACAAATTGGTTGTCTTAAAATTTAAGAATTACAAATTGGTTGTCTTAAAATTTAAGAATTACAAATTGGTTGTCTTAAAATTTAAGAATTGCAAATTGGTTGTCTTAAAATTTAAGAATTTGCAAATTGGTTGTCTTAAAATTTAAGAATTGCAAATTGGTTGTCTTAAAATTTAAGAATTGCAAATTGGTTGTCT
>JAQFYB010007856.1:0-10374 GCA_034694085.1 Pogonognathellus longicornis
AAGATTACAATTCAAATATACTTTTTCACTTTCTATCCATCGATTCCAGCACAATTCGGCCTTTTAACAATGTACTGCCTTCCTTTTTTCAGAAAATCATTGTGTAAAGTAATATTGCTTAGTTACTCACACAAAAAATGTAAATTCAAGCTTGCAAAATCAATTCACTTCGTAAACTTCGCAAGGTCAGTAGGAGATAGGATATCCAGGCACTTCTTTTTTCTAAAATTAGTTAACACTTGGCTATACAACGAGTAGTATATGTAACCCACTTTTGTTCTTTCTTATCCATGTAAATAAAGGTTTATCCTAAAGTTTCCCAATATTTCTCAATATTGTTTGCAGTTTGGGTAGTTTAGAGTCTTCAGAGGTGAAGGACTGAAAAAGTGGGGTATAGAGTGACAACTCATTGTAGCCACCAGTATTAATTAATTTTCCAAAAAAAACCTCATAATCTAATCAAGGACCTCTGAAGTTTTTACCACGTACAGGAGACTTATTTTATTACCAAAATTTTAAAGGGTTAATGTATATCAAGTGCTGCTAAGTAAGATAACAGCCATCGCCATCGCCTTCACTTAAACCCATCCCTAATATTGTATACATCTACATTGCAATACAACTGGAGAAATTCTATTCCAGATAAGTCTCCTATAAAACTCAGGTATTTGTAAATGGGCTTCATGGCGCAGTGGTAAGAATGGTAAATCATAGGTTGAGTGAGTTTCAGGTATATGCAATTCGATTCCCCTCGTTGGCATCAGGCACATCAGACAGTACAAGTAGTACAACAGCTTTATTTTTTGCTGAGCAGAGATTTGTCAGCCCAGTTTTGTCTGCTCAGTTTTCTCTGCTCAGTTTGCTCTGCTCAGTTTGTTCTGCCCGTCTCGGTCCCAATTTGCTGCTAACTATTCTCGGCAGAGGAAAGTTGCCACATATTTTTTCGATCGGGTAGTTGGTACACTTTTCCCTAAGCTTTTACATGGGGACATTGTTACCTAACGGCCGACTTTTTCGTGTTAAAACATTATTTCAGGATCTGGAAGGTAAACCGAAAGAGCGTCACATTCATATTGGGAATAAAGTTGCACGTCAGAAAATAGCCAGTGGTATCCATGGGAGGGATGTGGATGACGGAAAAGAAGACTACTCCAAACTTTGCGCTGGTGTTCTTACTGAATACAAGGCAGGTCATCTTGAGGCAACGGTGCACGGGTATGGAAGCGAAAAGGGAGAAATGATAGCTGTTGTCAATCCAGAGACGAAAGGAGCCATGGATTTGAAAATTGTTAATAAAGCAAATCAATACAGTAAGTACAAATATATATTTGCAAATGATTATCAATAATTTACTTACTGGCAACTTGTTACTAATTACCTAACTAAAAATGTTCTAGTTATATCTTTGCATTTTGCAATTTAAAATTAAGTTCTTTTAAAAACAATATAAACATAATTTTAATTTGTACAGCCAACAGCTGTCAAAGCGAGAGTTTTCAACCACTATGAGGGAAACATTATTGCAACGACTTGGTGTTTTTCTGATGGTCAAGTTGGCTGGAATATTTGGTCGATGGATGATGTTCTAAAACCCGAGGAAAAGAAAATGGCGCTTGAATACATTAAAAAAGTCGGATTCAATCCAGAAGATGGAGTTCCTTTTTATGAAACCATCTGCCCCAACAAATTCAATAGTGCTTAAATATACAAAGTAACTTTTACCTACACTACAATTGCAAACTATACTGATACAACTTTCAAGATTAATGAATTAGAATATTATGTTGTAAGCCAAAAATATGTATTGTGTAGTAAATAGGAGGCATCAATTGAAATCGATACTTATATATATTACCAATGTGGCTTTGACGACCGTTTATTCAAAGAAGTTGAGAACTTAGTCCTGCCGTCAACAAAAAAATTCGGAGCTCGATCAAGAATAACAATCCTTTATAAAAAATATTTTTTGGTTACAAATGTACCTATCCCGGTAAAGAATAGAACGTTAACATTTTATTCTGCACTTGGAATAATTTTTTACCAAAGAATTGTTAACCTGGCTGAAGCGTTTGTTAATCTTAGCTCTATGTTATAATAAATTTTATTTGCAACTTGAAATACTTTATTATGTACATATTATTTCACCACATATTAATAATCCTTAGATAAATTTCCATATTATGCTATTGTTATTTAGTAAAAAGAAAATCAGTTAATTGGTTCATCACATCAATCATGTATTTCCAAACCAATTTGGATTTCAGAAACGACTCTGGACTAATCACGCTATGATTAGCCTTACCTCGAAAATTAATACTGGGTTAAACAATAAGTATGAAGTAGCTGTCCCGTTTTTTGATTTAAAAAAGGCGTTCCCAAGCGTTAATTATTTGACACTAATTGACAAAATGCACAATAAATTTTCTTTGGCTGATTACCTCATGGCTATTTTATGAAATTCTTTTATTGAGCGGACAATCTCAATCAAGTAAGCTCGGAAATTATTTATTGGATAAATATGATGTTCTGGGTGGCTGCCCTGAAGGTTCAATACTTGGTCCGTTCTATTATTGTTTTTATGTCTGCGAGAGTAATCGAAAATACTCGAGAGTAATCGAAAATACTCGAGAGTAATCGAAAATACTCGAGAATGACTACTGTCGGATGTCTATGGGTGAGATGTTCGCTATAGCGAAGAAACCAAAAATACTTCCCGGCCGACTTTTTTTGTTGGGCATCATATATTATTCCTCAGTAGAGCAAATTTAGTTCCCACCCGATGAGGAATCAAATATTATTCCTGGGTATACAATTTTTAGTTCCTTAAGAATTGTTCTCGTGATGTTTATAGATTGTTCCCCCTGAGGTAGAACAATCTATAAACACCTCGGGAAGAATATTTGATTTCTTTAGGGAAGTATTCTCTACTGTTTTGGGTAATAAATATCGTTCCCCGATCTCCACTGATTATAGTTCACTCGAAATTTCGTTTTGGGAAACTGATTGGGATTTTTTGAATTATTATTCTTTTAGGACTAGGTGTAAAATTCAAGCCGCTCACTTTTTTCATTTCTCTGAATCAAATATACTCCGAAAAACTTACAATTACTACTTCAAATTAGATATTGCTAGTGTATAACAAAACAACAATATTGCAGCGAAATATTTGCGAAATTGATGTAAACGATTCCATAGAAATTACATGTAAATTTTCGCCGTCAATTAGCTAATACTTATTTCACAAATACCGGAAAGCCTTGTAATGTATAAGTACCGGTTGTAAGCGTAAATCCCAAATCGTAATTCTATAGCTACGATTAAGCAATTGTTAGGTATGTCATTGTAAGCCACACTGATGTTGAAATGCAATATTGATAAGAATTCGTGTCTAAAATTAGCTTGAACAATGAAGCAAAATATCCTTGTGATTTCGCTACCAGCTAACCATTTTAATAGCTAGTAAACAGCTATTGCAGTAAAATTGCAAAACTCGATGCGATTTCGCTTTCCGCATTGCCAACAATGTTTAACTATTAATGTGTGTGCTAAACCCGATTTAATCTTCATAATCAATAAATTATATTTTGATTGTAAATCATAAGTGGCGTATCCACTATTATTTTATAGGGTGCTATACATTACAAGTCACACAACTTTAACTATCAATGTGTGCGCTAAAACCGATTTGATCTAAATAATTACATTTGGTTTGCAAATTATCATTGGTGTATCCTCAACTAAAATGTTAGGCCTCTCCACGGCCGTATCCAGAAATCGATTTCGGGGAGGGCAAAACATTTCGGGGAGGGCAAAATGCACAAAAAAGAGGTTATTTTGGCTTTTCAGGCCAAAATAACCTCTTTTTTTGGGATTTCGGGGGAGGCAATTGCCCGTTTGCCCACCCCCTGAATACGGGCATGGGCCTCTCTACGAACGCCCCCTCCCCGATTTACGTTAATCATCATTGTAATTAAACAGTCAATTCGCCCTAGAACTCTAATCGATACTAGAGAATATTCATTCTCGAAAACGTAAGAATTGATTTCAACAAATTGCTGTTATTTGTTTCTATTTCAATATATTTTTAAATAATTTTTCTAGGGCTGGAGGTCACTTTATCATGATGTTCACACCAATTAAGCTTCATTCAGCCCTGGAAAAATTTTCTAATAATATTTTTGGCATACACGTAAACAACATTAACTTGTTTAAATAAATTATATCGCCTTCACTAGCATCCCTCCAAAAATAAATCAACATAGGATCAATGGTTTTTGTTGTGTGAATTGGTATGTGGATTGCAATGGCAATTAAAGTAACTCGGGAGGGGGCAAAGGCGTAACTAGCACCTAAGCACAGTATGAGTCACTCACGTTCCCCCAAAACACGAATATTTAATATACAACGAGGTTATTTTACCACAAAAGTGCATAAATACTATCGTAAAGTCTTGCATAGGGGCCCCCAATCCAGAGTTACGCCAGTGAAGGGAGGCGTTGGAACAAAGGGGTATTTATTGGTATAAAAATAAATTGACAAGTACAAATTGTACTATAGTAATATTTGTAGTCTTACCTACAGTCTTCTGCCGAACTATGCCAACTTTGGACTCAAGTTTGACCCTGAAGACGGGTCAAGACGGGTGCAAAACCATATAGGGAATCGTAGAAAGGACCTGCCGCTTTAAGAAAATGTAAATATTTCCACTTGAGGTTACTTGAGGATTTTAACGTGTATATTCCACTATCTAATTTGAGCGTTTATTATGCTTTTGTATCACCGTGCATAGGTGCCTCTACTATATAGTAGAGGCACCAATGTAATTTTGTCATATCGTATTCTTATGGTCATCAGTCGTGTTAGACTATTATATCGATTCAGACCTGACCAAAGCTTTAGACACAAGGCATAGACAGCCATCGCTGAAAATATTAAAAATGGTTTCAAATTGGATTATTTTTTCGATGACTGTGTACTTCAAATTGTTCGCAACTCATGGCTTTGTTCCTATTGAGTGGTGTTCAAAAACCAAAACAGTTACAGTTACGAAAAGAAATTGGAAATTTCGAACATGGTTCGTTTCTGCTTTAATAAATTTCCTTCATCTTTGCGGATTTATGATCTATTTCTTTTATTATCTAAAATACAAGCGTTCTTCTCAAATGGATCAATGCGTCGCAATAGTTTTGGCATGTATTATTTGCTTCTTATTCCTGTCAACAATCGCCAATATATCCCTATGTAGAATGAACTTTCAGGAAATTGCCATGGTAATGACAGCTGGATTGATGTTGGATGACTTCTTGGAAGGTGAATTCTTTTTGATTTCGTATTTCATTATTATAAGAGTAGTTGGCCGACAAATGTTCCATCCTTCTTTCATCAATTGTTTTACATGGTACAAAACTACCGTTTGATTGGGTTCACCTTTATAATATATGATACTGCACTAACAAACCAAAGACATTATTGACAAGGTAACCAAGCAAATCTAGAAAATGGATATTTCCGCGATGAAGGATAAGTCGAAATATAAAATTAACCAGAGAACCCGAGATGGATTGAACTGAAATTTACTTACATTCTACACAAATATTATTGGTAGAACAATTGTAAAAAATGTTCCAACTTATTCTGTAAAGCAGATTTTGCTCCATGCTGGGAAATGTGGGAAATAATAACCTACGGACCCATAGATAGATTAGGCTGACATTCATATTTATCGTAGACAGAAAATGGTGTTTGAATAATTAAGTAAATGGTTGTTAATTTAATGTAACATTTTAATTTCTTTTAGAAAATATGCATTCAGGTTGTCATAAACGAAAAAACAAGTTGGATATCTTTGGACTAATTACCTGCTGCATTGTTCCATTGGAAATAATATTGTTTACCCTGTTGTCAATTTTGGTGGCAGTATTCCAATTTGAAATATATTGGAAAGAAACGAAATGCAATGGAGTCGAATACTATTTGGGAATTCTGGTCACCGGTTACGTTGCTCTTCACACTTTTGCACTGGCATTGACCTTTATTGCACCAGCTAGTGTTTACCTGCTGTGTGGAAGTATTTACTTGCTGCTTGCAGCCCAATGGGCCAAAGAGTGGAAGAATACAAAAGTAAATACCATAGAAGGAATCAAATTACCAAAATTGATAATGTCCTACCAAACTCTTAAAATCGTTAGCGTTTACATTAATTATCAAGGCAACTTAGTGATGCCTGTTCTGGTTATCGTTGCTCATGGTCGGAGTGTGTTCAGTGTTTTTGGATCTATCAAACTTTTGAAAATGGTTGGATGTATGTGGAAGGAATTATTCTCATCATTTTGGAAATAACTCTTCTACAACAGGCTAGCCTTTTTCACTCATATTCCAAAGAATTTCTTTATTAATGTCGCAGAAACGAATATCCAGAAATCAGAAGATTAGTTAGATCTCTACAACCATTTTCCATAACAGTGGGAAGTGCCGGATATATTGATAAATCTTTTGTACTCACCTTTATAACATACACAGTCACAAATTCCTTCAACCTGTTAATGGTTTTTACTTAGAAAAAGAATATGAGTATCCAATGACTTTGTTTCGCGAAGAATTAAATGCACCAGGAGAATAAATAGAGTAGAACCATTCAATATATTTTGCGAGAAATTTGATGCAGCATGAAATAAAACCAGTGAAGACGAAATAATAAAGTAGCGGAAGAATTATTGTTCATACAAAATACTTTTCTAATTATTTGATTTCCAGAATGTTTCTAGAGACAAATCATTATAATATGCATACACATGCCCAGGGCCGGCTTTAGGCATGGGCAGACAGGGCGACCGCCCAGGGCCTCGCGCTTGTAGGGGCCTCGCGTTTGTTTCTATCCTATTACAAAATTTGTCCCACTAACGTGAAGTTTGTACAGGAAGATTTGCTCTAGGTATATTAAAAATTGTCGCCCAGGGCCTCGCAAAACGTAAAGCCGGCACTGCACATGCCACTCATTTCAATATGACAGTATTATGGAAGCAGCATTCCAACTGTTATTTTATAATTGTATTAAATGTATTTCCAATTACCAAAGTACCATTTTTATTGAAATCGGCCTTAAAACTACAGCTAGTAAGCATGTATTATAATTTTTAAGATTTTTCTGCACAGCCTACCGACGGACAGAAAGGGAAAACCGATCGTATAAAGCAGTTGTCACCAATTAATAAGAGGCAATATTTGTGGCACCTACGTCCATTCCTGGCCTTCCCCCTCCGAAAGGTTATTTAAATTTACATGGACGTTATATCTCCCCGAATAGCAATTTAGCGTTTTCATTCGTTCATATATGGTTCATTTCTGGTTTTCATCGTATTCGTTCAAATCACACGTAGAAATAACGTACCGTGACTGAAAACCTTCAACCATTATTATTGGGTAAAAATAGAGCGATCACCTAGCGTTTTTTAAAGGTTCGCTTTGAACGAATTATTATTCGTCCAAATCCACCCCTTCAGCGTACGCATAACGAACGCTTTATTCAAACGAATGAGCCGGGTTCACATTCGTTTGAATAAAGCGTTCGTTATGCGTACGCTGATGTTGTGGGCTTTCACGATTAGTAGGGTTACAAAAAAAGTTACCGGGCCGTTTGACCTCTGGAGGTCATCGAATAATACTAGGGTTTCGACCCACTTTTCGTCGAATTTGGCTGTAACTTTCCACAATAACTAATGAAACAGCGTTGATCAGATTTGATTAGGGTGACAACAACATTCACTGGCCCGTTTGACCTCTGGAGGTCATCGAATAATACTAGGGTTTCGACCCACTTTACGTCCGATTTGGCTGAAACTTTGCATAATGACTAATGAAACAGTGCTGATCAACTTTGATTAGGGTGTCAACAACATTCACCAGCCCGTTTGACCTCTGGAGGTCATCAAATAATACTAGGGTTTCAGCACACTTTTCGTCCGATTTGACTGAAACTTTGCACAATGACTAATGAAACAAAGCTGATCAACTTTGATTAGGGTGTCAACAACATTCACCGGCCCGTTTGACCTCTGGAGGTCATCAAATAATACTAGGGTTTCAGCCTACTTTTCGTCAGATTAGGTTGTAACTTTTCACAATGCCTAATGAAATTGCGCTGATGAACTGGATTATTCGATGACCTCCAGAGGTCAAACGGCCTAGTGAATGTTGTTGGCGCCCTAATCAAAATTGATCAGCACTGTTTCATTAGTCATTGTGCAAAGTTTCAGCCAAATCGGACCAAAAGTTGGTGGAAGCCCTAGTAACATTTGATGACCTCCAGAGGTCAAACGGCCCGGTAAATGTTGTTGACACCCTAATCAAATCTGATCAACGCTGTTTCATTAGTTATTGTGGAAAGTTACAGCTAAATTCGACGAAAAGTGGGTCGAAACCCTAGTATTATTCGATGACCTCCAGAGGTCAAACGGCCCGGTAACTTTTTTTGTAACCCTACTAATCGTGAAAGCCCACAACATGATGAAGATGTGTGCAAAATTTCAGCTCAATCGGACGAAAAGTGCACGGGCCATCCATTGTGTGCGTCCACCTTTCAATTGCATGTCTACTTGGATAAACATACCTTACAAACCATGATGGTTAGTGATGGTCACGATCACATTTCATGGACTAAAAAAATTCACTAAAAATAAATGAGCTCCAAACACCAAAAATATGTAATATACCCTATAAACAAAGAGTGAATTGGATTCACAGTATAAAGCTTTTAAATTGTCCGCCCATAACAGCTGCTGCTGCTACAACATATTTTTTTAGCTAATATGTAAAAAAACATTATCATTATATAAAAACGGCAATTTATATTCTGCCAGTCCTTACTTCTTTTCACCCATCATTAAATTGAAATGTTTTTAAGTTTTCATGTAAAGTTTTTCTAAGCAAGGTTAAATGGAACTTTATCATTGTTATTTTGCCAGTCAAGGTCGGTAAATACACTGCCAATGTAGGTAATCTGAAAAATGCTTTATTTTCTTGAATCATGTTGCTATTAAACATAATATAAAATGTAATTATGATATTACAATAATAGTTTAAATATTGTGCTCTGTATTTTAATGGGCAATACATAACACGACAACTATATAATTGGGAATCATAAAGACATAATTAATACTAAAAATGTAATTAAATAAAATTCTTAGAAATAGCATGGATTCCCAAAAAATCGTTATAGCTCTTAAGGTATAAATAGTGATAAAGTACTTTCAATTTTTGACACACATATTAAATTGTTGTGTGTTATGGAAGTTGGCATCACAACATCACAAAAATCGTGAAGATGGCATCATATCATCATTTGCACGGAAACTTAGAAGTTGGCATCAAAGCATCACATACGTTAGAAGTTAGCATCACTGGCATCACACGAGTTGGAAGTTGGCATCACAGCATCACACACATTGAAACTTGGCATCACAGCATCACACACGTTGGAACTTGGCATCACTGGTATCACACAATCGCACGCTTGGAACTTGGCATCAAAGCATCACAAAAGCTGGAACTTGGCATCACAGCATCACTCACGTTGGAACTTGGCATCACAGCATCTCTGGCATCACACAATCGCAAACTTGGAAAATGGTATCAGCATCAAAGGAATGGACGTTGGCATATAAATTAATAGGTATCGATAGGAATGAATACGCGTATTTTTTCCCTCTCTTTTCCTCTTTTTTTGCTCTTCACTTCCACTATTCGTAATCGTGGGTAGAGCTGAGTAAGGGGCAGCTTATGGGGCGCTAAGAAACTGGAGTCGTAAAGACACCCAACAAACAATCCAAGTCCACGTCTTACATTTACACTTATTTAGTAATAGCCTGCACATGCAGATGGTTTGTTGTGTGTTGTAACCTGCTGCTCTAGAGCAGTTTGTACAGTGCTCTGTTATTTACGACTCCAGTTTCTTAGCGCCCCATAAGCTGCCCCTTACTCAGCTCTACCCACGATTACGAATAGTCGAAGTGAAGAGCAAAAAAAGAGGAAAAGAGAGGGAAAAAATATGCGTATTCATTCCCATCGATAACCTATTAATTTATATGCCAACGTCCATTTCTTTGATGCTGATACCATTTTCCAAGTTTGCGATTGTGTGGTGCCAGTGATGCCAAGTTCCAACGTGAGTGATGCTGTGATGCCACCTTCCAACGTGAGTGATGCTGTGATGCCACCTTCCAACGTGAGTGATGCTGTCATGCCAACTTCCAACGTGAGTGATGCTGTCATGCCAACTTCCAACGTGAGTGATGCTGTGATGCCAACTTCCAACGTGAGTGATGCTGTGATGCCAACTTCCAACGTGAGTGATGCTGTGATGCCAACTTCCAACGT
>JAQFYB010007857.1:0-10374 GCA_034694085.1 Pogonognathellus longicornis
ATTAGCTATCACATATTATTAGATATGGACAATAAAACAAAAGAATGAACAAAAGAATAATTTATATTATAGTTTTACAACAATTTAATTTTCAGATGTTTTAACGATATGCAGTAGCTACTTCACCAGCTACCAAAAATACAAGCCTACCAGGCATTTTGCTGATATGTATAGTAAAAAGCATTATTAGAAGAATGCATGTCTATTTGATGGTATTTCAATCTTGAAAATTGAAAAACGAAGCTTTGCGTTTTCGCAAGATGAATTCCTGTAATGATGTTGAAGTAATTCATTAGCAAAATATCTGTGGTGTTAAAATCGACGAAACACACACTATAGTGACTTTAGTTAGTTTCTTATGGCACGGCTATATTTAGGACCATAAACACCGAAAAGAGAGTTTTTGTTACGACAAATTTATAGAAAATCGGAAAATTTTGTCGCGCTGCGCGCGGATTTCATGCTGATGGATAATTTTTGATTATGTTGTTCGATTATAAGCTAATTTTTTCATGTTGAATATTAATATACACTCATTAACCGAAATCCCAGATACAGCAGTAACTATATCAGTTGTATTCAGAATGTTCACCTATATAATGAAGTGGCACAAAGTATTTAGTGCTAAAATTAATCAAAACAATTATTTGCAGAGGTGTTGTAAATACGAAAAAAATATTTTAAGATTTCAAAGAATTCAAAGATTTAGAAACAAAAGATTTTATGAACACAAACCAGGCTGGGATAACATTAACTGGGCTATTTAAATCTTTGATTGTTTTTTCAACCATCGTAATTTTATTTGTGCCCCACCCATTTTCAAATCCTAGTTACGGCCCTGACCTTCGTGACCACTTTGTTAATTATTATACCTTGTAAATCTTTACTGGTTAGTCGATAGTGTTATTTACACACTATTTGTCCTCACGAATCACACATTAAGAAAATTTGAGTCAATGTCGTCATCGAAGTTGAGTATAGTTGTTTCATTTCTTATTATATGGCAAAATAGACCATACCTATTCGGATATTGTTGAAACATCCTTAATTCTGCTCATTACACACTTCGTTCAACAATCGAGTTAAATAAATATTTTTTTCCCGTTCCCTATACGGTCCTATTCCGTTCGAATTTATATTTGTGATTTTGTTGAGTATTCTTTGCTTTACATTTTTTATATTTTTTCTGGAGATGCATTGCAACCGACATTCACAAATACCTAGTCCAAAAACCAAATGGTTAATTTTCACGCTATTTTCTAAAATACTTGACACTAAATGCGCACTACTTACTACAAATAATTCATCGGCTCCATAAAAATCCTAAATAATTCAGTACGTCTTAGTGCATTGAAATAGACACTGAGCTTAAGCTTCGCGTATTAGTCATTAGCTAATGGTAAGATTTTTCCATGCGACTGTTTCGTGTCTGTTTCTCTAGTTATAATATTGATATGTGTTATGAGCTCGATACCAATACAAACGACATTGAAATTTTACATAATATACAACATTGTCACTGATAGGCATTCTATACAATATATTATAAGATACAAGTAACCAATGAACAAATGACTAGTTTCTTGCTGCTTCCCCATATGAAAGGATTTGGGCTAGTACAATTTTTATAATTATTCACAGAATATCTTCATTAAAACTCATTGCTAATTTTTAACAATGTCTGTACATCAAATATTATTTCCTGGTTTCATAGTTTTACACATTTTATTTCTCTTATGTCAATTTGGATTTTGTAATGGAGTTTTGTTCCCACCAAACTTGGAGCATTTTCGAAATTGTGATTTCCATTTAACATCGCATTTAAATTCAACATTTTTGGAGCCGTTTGTAAATAAAAATCAGCATTCCCAGCTATGGACGATTTATTCATACCCAGAAAGGAAGAAATTGCTGCATGATCTGAATAATTATTGGATTACTAAGGAACAATGTGACTTCAATGTGGTACTAGACTTTCATAGTAATAAGGAAGTTCATGACACAATGCAAAGTTTCAGAGGATGGAAAGAGACAAGCTTTTTTTTACTTGTTCAATGGTACAAACATCGCCAAGCACCTAGACGCATATATTATGAAAGAGATATTTTTGTTTTCACGAAACGTTATGATGCAAAAGTCGTGATTATTTTTATTGATGAACAAAACAAAGTGAAAATGCAAATACGATCAGCATTAAGTGGTCTCATGTTGCCCCTGGAGGGTGAAAACTCAAATCCTTCTCGTTGGGAATACGCAACCAAATGTAAAGTTCTCAACCAAAGGAAATTGCCTAACTATGCCAGGTATTATATGGCCTCTGAATCATTGCCGGATGATCCATACATTTGTTCGGTATACCAAAGTATGCGCGATCCGAAAAGCGAAAAATGTTGGCCTGATATAACTAAGTTGTTTGCAATTTTCAAATATCACAACTACAGTAGATCTGGAAAGGGAATACCACCTTGGGATAGTCAATGTGCAGAACTGGAAGTTAGAGCATATGAAGTGGAAACAGTAAATGATAGAACTTTTTCGGACCCGAATTACAAATTAGTGTTCGATTACACGAAAATTATTTTACTAACCTACTGCTATAAAAGGAGAATGGACAAATCATTTGGTTTTATGAGTTGGATATCCATTGGCTTTGACAAAACTGCATGGATTTCCATTGGTGTGTCTTACATGGCAGTGACCTTGTACCTTTACATTCACAATTTCATGGGAAGAAGGGTTAACAGGTCACCAAATTCTTTTTCATGGTTGACTGGCATTGCTCTTCTACTTCGTCAGAACCACACTCCCGTCTCTAAAATGTTACTTTTAATTTTAGCATTTGTTGGCACGCTCCTCGCCACATGTTACGAATGTTTTGTCAAAGCTGAAGAAACAGCTCCGTTTCAACAACAACCTTTCGACAATTTAACTGAACTGCTCGATGCTGGCTATAAATATTCCTATCTTTTACCGGTCATTAGAATGCCATTGAATTTGAGAAAATATTTTAAAAATTATAACATCACTATTAAAAATGCTGAATTGAAATATGTCATCACGGATACGAAGTTATTCAACATTGAAATGCATAACACTATAGAAGTATATTCTAATTATATGCATGAACACAAATTAATTGGTGATGGATATCCCGAATCTACCTACTGGCTGTATCTCCAAAAGATGAAAAGACACCAATGTTATTTTTTAGACTCAGCATTAGAGACTTCGGAACTCTATTGGAGATCGAATGGTAGATTTCAAACTGTTTTCAAAAACTCTATGGGCATCATGAGTTCCAGTGGTATCAACTCGTTTTTAGCATTATTTCATTTTTACAAGAGAGAATATAAGATGAACAAACGGGCCGAACAAATTGAATACTTTGACCGATTACCAATACAGAAAAAGTTGTCTTCAGGGATTTATACAGCGTATATTATTCTTTTAGTGTTGCAGTGTTTCGGCGGTTTAGTATGCACGATTGAAATTTTTTTTAAGCATAGAAAAAGAATTATGACAATCATAAAAACAACAGCTCGAAATGTATATAACAAAATATGTTTTATTTGGAAAAGTTTTAAAATTACTATCAGAAGAACAAATACCAAAATATATTCTAGTTTGAAAGGTTTTATAATTAGAATACGAAGAAAAAATGTTAAAATATTTAACTCGAATAACTAACGAAATCCTGACGCATGTAACATATTTGTTTATTTTTTAAGCAGTTGTATGCTAAAAAGTTAAAAAAATAAAGTTCTGTTCAAGATATGTATAAACCCAATTTCAGATATCTTATTCCGTCCTTATGGGCTAGTTGAAAAATATTGTCGTTTTGTATGTACACTTGCGTATAATATTCTTTTAGCGTTCCAATGTTTCGGCGGCATGTATGCTAAAGTTAAAATATAATGAGACGATTTTCGTCCTCGTCAAACGTCTGTTTGGTGTGTATACACCAAAGTATGTATTATTAGCAAAGGATTTCTATATAAGTATTCAAAGAGCATTTGCTCAAATATTTAAACAGAGTAAATAAAATCTTAAAGCATGTAGATTGTTTGTATAAACTACCTAGCATTTATATTGGTTAAATCAAATAGGGGAGATCCGTATCGGTCGGTTCACTTTTTTAGAAATTGTTTTTCATAAATTATTAGATACATATTTCATCAATGTCACTAATTTTATTTATTGTAATGCACTCATAACATATCATTTATTACAATTGTAAATTTTTGACCCAACCGGCACGACTAGTCGTGCCGTTTGAGCCACATCGAAAATAAGAATGATTAACGAAAAATCTTCAAACATTTAAGTTAATACATGATTTAGCAACCCTTCTTACGATTAATAGTTAACATGGGGTCATTTAAGATAGGCGGCACGGCCATGTTGGGGCCTGATCCCTTTGTTCAATTTGACCGAAACTTTAGCCACACAATTATCCTTGCATTTCTATTATGCATTGGGTTTGTGTGGGAACCGCGTTGTTTGACAACTGAAAATCACTGAAGTATACAGTGGTCTATTATGTATGAACCCTGTAGGTTAAAAGGCCAGATAACTTATCTACGTAGTACACTATTCAAATTAGATTTACATGCTGTTTCGTAAGTAACACGTAGTTTTCAAAAATTAATCTCATGAACCAGACAGAGTTATGATTTGAAATAAATATCATCCGAAAGGGGTGACTTCAACGTCCCTCTTATCGTATGGGTCGTATAGTTTTGATGAGTCTGAGGGGCTGGGATAAGGCTTTATAAAAAGTGGTCTTCCACCTTGTCTCTGTCTGGTTCACGATACATATTAATTTAAACATAATGATATTATAATTTATAATAATCTCAAGCTCAACTGTTTTAGTCGGGGTTATAATTAGATGAAATTTGGTAATAAGAAATCAATTAAATGATTTTAGTCTCCAGCACAGCGTCTGGCTGCAAAGTGCTTGTCTGAAAGTGTTCGAGATTTTTTTTGTCTGTTTAGCAATGCAAGAATTCTACTTTTGAAAACGAAATTATCGTGCAATGTAAACATATTTTCATATTGTTTATTTTTACAACTAAGAAAGAGTACTTTTTCTCGAAAAAAGGCTTTATTCTTGCATAGTCTTGCAATATTGCAAATACTATTTCGTGTTCCAACTAGTCACGAAACCAATATATTATGCAGGCAATACAATCACCAACGATTTTTTATACCATTTATCTAGTTCACACTAAAAGCTCACGGCTGGTATTAGTATTTGGGCTCCGGATAAATCCTAAATAATTCAGCTCGTCAGCCAAAGTGCAATTAAAATAAAACATCAGGTTTATACTTATTTAGATTATATTTTTTCATACAACTTGTGTATGTCAAAAATTTTTCGTCTTGTTATGTTGAAAATGTTGAATTTAAATGATGAGTCCCGAGTACCTACTCGGGACTATTAAAAACGAAGATTAAAATTTATCAATACCTAATCCTTCGTTGGTTATCAGAACCCACGGGCTCCTCTACCAACAGCACCGCGACTCATCCAGCCATCCGCTCTATACCACGCCGATTCTCCATTTTGGATTCAGTTCCTTTGCCGCCTCTCTTCTGTTTGGATATCTCTCTCTCTCTCTCGTATACAAAGTTAATTGTAAATGTCGGTCTCCTTATTTTCAGTATATTAAACACAACAAACTGGTTTACCTGGATCCGGATTTGATCATCGTCTTACTTAATTGATTGGGTTTGGTATTTTAATTCTCAACTCACACATCATTCATTATATTTAATCCATACTGAGTCAGAGTATGTAGGGCCTGTACCACAATTGACGACCGAGACAGTCTTACTCTGCACTCACATTTTTTTAATATTCTGAATGTTGATAGTGTTTATTGTTGTGATTGTTTTGGAAAAATCAGCAGCAGGAGTAGTTTTAATTTCAGCTGTCAGTAAATGGTAAATAAATGAGAGCAATTATTTTAACACAGTAAAAGTCAAAAGTAAATAACAGTTTTTGTTTGTTTGTCACTTCTATAAATTATTCATTCTCTAAGAAATATTTTTGCTAGACTGATTCCCGGTTCCAATTGGCAATAATAATTGTGTTTAAAAAGTCGACTAGTAGTACAAAATATATGTTGTAATTGTTACTAATCTATTAAGTTTATTTTAGATATGTGCTTAATGTGAAGTGAGTAAGTATAAAAATAATAATCGGTACATAATATTAATTATGCTTGCTCTGCTACATTACAGAATTCCTAGCGTTTATCGTTTTATTGTTTAAATTGCTACATTACCTAGCTGGAAATAAAAAAGTACTGTTCCAGTTTCTGCCGAATTCGAAAAACAAATAGCCAATCTCTAGTGAACCTGACTGTGGAACATTTTCCTTCCTTCAGCCTTGCTTTGGTAAAAACAAATAGCTAAAATAATAATTTACAAACAATCTTAATTACAATATTCAATACTTAAAAACATGCAATGATGAATAATTGTATCCTTTAATGCCTGGTAACTTAACAACTATTTACAAATTACTTAAAAATCTGTATGTATGGATTAACAATGAGTAATAAGGTACACACAATTATAAACAAAAATATTAAATAATTTAAAATTAATCATTCATTGTATTAAGGTATTATTACACACCAAAGGTGTGTAGTAATAAAAATTTAAGGTATTAATTTAAGAAAAAGGCATCGACACTGATTGTGGCAATCCAAAAATTTTGGGGAAAAGTAAGGCATTGACACTTATTGTGTTGGTCCGAATTTTGAGAAAAAAGTTCGACACTACTTGTGTTGAGCTAATTTTTTTAGAATAAAAGATCGACACTACTTGTGTGGTCTTTATGCAAATTAAGGGCGTTTTTTCGTTGTTGTATGCCAGTAGTCTTTACTTTAGAATTTTGTTCAACTAATCAGTTATTTAAATATGCAGATACTAAAATACATGAAAGATAAGCCTTGAGTTTTATTCTATCAAGGTTATTGTAAAGTTTAACAAGTCAAGGTTTAGCCAATGAAAGAAATCAAGGTAATTTAAATATTTTTCTCAGTCAGAAGCTAAAGTCAAAGCTTGGGCAAAGGAATTAATTGCATAATACGCGAGGTCATTTCTAACAAGTCACCCATAGTAGTGGTGATAGCTTGAAGTAACTATTATTCATTTAACTATTATATTTCAGTTGAATTGAAAATATTTGAAGGGTACTGCAACAGAAGTTGAACAAATCATTGATTAAGTTTGTGATAGTGCATATGAAGAATCTTTTACCTGAAAAGTTTGGATATTAGCATTTGCTAGAATTCAAATAGTAGATGCAAAGGCTAACTAATAGAAGTGAAAGAGCAGAAAGGAGGAATGACCCCGTGATAAGGGCAGAGAACGAGAGAATTAGACAAGAAATAATAGATAAGAGACGTGAGAGGAGACAGTCGAGAGGAAGAGAGAATAACATGGCAGGACTCGGAGGGAATAACGTACCAATAGAATTAACTCAAATATTCCGTGATATTTTAAATAACGAGCAGCAGGCTTCGTTTCTCGAATTTGTTAATCAACAAATTATTTTACATATTCAACCTCAGAATCCACAAGGCAATGAACAAAACATGCATGATCATGGAATAGATGTAGAAGCGCAAGGGAATAACAATCCAGCTAATAGGGAAAATGATTTCCTTTGAATAATCGAGTAGTTAGAAATGGAAAATATTGTCATTTAGATAAACAATGCTACAGTAAACGTCCAGCCGCTGCATGCCAAGAGCAGGGGCAAGATCGGATTAATAAGCCACTAGAAGGCGAACATTTAAACTAGTAGCTGCGGAAACTGATCAACTACCAGATGTTTGCTATTAAGTATAATTTTCTTTGTTTTTGTTTTGTTGACCATAATTGTTCAGTTAAAAAAAATCTCAATGATCAGTTAAAACATTGAGATAGTAAATTATAACGTTAGAGGATGCAGGATTGACTACGAATAGAGAGAAAAGCTTTCGCCCAAAGAGAAATTAAATAATAAGTAAAGATTGAATTAAAAATGCACCCAGATGAAATAAAAGCCATTAAGTAGTATCCTATTCCTATGGATACAAGTTCACTACGTAGATTTTAGGAATGTTGATTATTAGCAAAGTTTCATTCAACATTTTTCAGATATTTGTGAACTATTGGGTAAATTGAACGTAAACTACTTCATACAATTGGAGTAAAAATCATAAAAAACAGAATTTAACGCTTTAAAACAATATATGAATGATTAAGGAACGATCACAAGCATGAATAACGCGTATGCTTAAATATTGCAATAAATAAATTAATCCTGAAAGAATTGAAATAGGTCAATGGGCAATCATGGTACATTAGTATCTTGACGAAATAGAACACATGTGTTAGAACGTAGGTGTTGAGAATCAGATAGCGGACGCGTTGTCTCGAGCTCCAATAGCACTAATTATTTAGAAGATTATCCGAATGTCGTTTACTCTTTTGTTTGGATTAACGTATAAGGGCCCAGATCTTATACATGTAAAACAGGAATGACAAATGATTGAAAAATGCAATGAGATTTTGAAAGAATTGTTGGATAAATCGAGTGCACCGATATATCTAGATAATTGTTATGAAAAGTATTGCTTGAATCGAATTATGAGAATTAATATAGAATTGCGTGGAATGATGGAAGAAATTGACAGTGCAAAGAAATGAATTAAATGTGCAAGTAATAGTAATAGTGCATATAGTGCGAATAATATAGCCGGCAATGTAGTAAGTTCGAAGGCGCCATTGGACACTGCATCAATAAATAATAATATAAATAATAATGTTAAAAGTAATCGCACATGTGTTAACTCTAAACTGGAATCAGTTAGTTTTCACAGTAATAATAAAAGTGACTGCAAATCCGTATTTGGACTCACTAAGCTATGCTTTTCGGATATCCAATATTATTGTCAAATAAAGTTTAACCTGCCGTAGCCCAGCCTATTCGAGCCCCACAATTGTTTAAACCCACCATTTTTATGATTACACTCTATTTGCACAACCAGTTTTATGGTGGCAGGGTTTGGAATTTTGTAAGATTTAGCATGCAGCATAGCAAGAGCCCATCCACCAAAAAAAATTTGGTGAACATCGAAACCCTGAAAACCACCATAAAAATAATACCATATACTTCACAGTAAGTGCGCACGACTACAAAAAATTATTCAGCTCCATAAAAATCCTAAATAATTCAGTTCGTCTCATCATGGTGTATTGAAATCAATATTGGGCTTCACAATTTCATGGGAAGAAAGGTTAACGGGTCACCCAATTCTTTTTCATAGTTGACCGGGATTTCTATTCTAATTCGTCAGAATCACACTCCCGTTTCTAAAATGTTACTTTTAATTTTAGCATTTGTTGGCACGCTCCTCGCCACGTGTTACGAATGTTTTGTCAAAGCTGAAGAAACAGCTCCGTATCAACAACAGCCTTTCGATAACTTAACTGAACTACTCGCTGCTGGCTATAAATATTCCTATCCTTCACAGCTGGATGGCAGAATCATGACATCTCGCTTAGAAAACTATTTTAAAAAGTATAAGATCACCATTGAAAATGCAGAATTGAATTATGTCATCACGGATACCAAGTTATTCAACATTATAATGCATAAAACGATTGAAGAGTGTTCTAATTATATGCATAAACACAAATTTATTGGTAATGGATATCCCGAATCTACCTACTCGCTGTATCTCCAAAAGATGAAAAGACATCAATGTTATTTTTTAGACACTCCATTAGAGACGTGGGAACTTTATTGGATATCCAATAATAGATTTCAAACTGTTTTAAAAAACTCTATGGGCATCAGGATTTCAAGTGGTATCAACTCGTTTTTTCATTTATTTCATTTTTACAAGAAACAATATACGTTGAACAAACGGGCCGAACAAAATGAATACCTGGAGCTATTACCACTGCAGAAGAAGTTGTCTTCTGGGATTTTTACAGCGTATATTATTCTTTCAGCGTTGCAGTGTTTCGGCGGTTTAGTATGTATAATGGAAATTTGTTTTAAACATTGAAAATCGATTATTACAATAATCAAAACAACAGTTCGGAATATATATCTTAAAATATGTTTTATTTGGTAGGCTTTTATAATTAGTATCCGAAGAACAAATATCAAAATATATTCTATTTGGTAGGCTTTTATAATTAGTATCCGAAGAACAAATATCAAAATATGTTCTATTTGGAAGGCTTTTATAATTAGTATGCGAAGAACAAATATCAAAATATATTCTATTTGGAAGGCTTTTATAATTAGTATGCGAAGAACAAATATCAAAATATATTCTATTTGGAAGGCTTTTATAA
>JAQFYB010007858.1:0-10372 GCA_034694085.1 Pogonognathellus longicornis
ATAGTTCGGTTTTATTCAAGTGTCAAAAATAGCCATTTGCATGAACAGAATTTATCTGTGTAACATAACAAAATCAGTTTTACTAACGTAATACTTCTCTTCCCTACAAGACACATATTATACATATACTTTACCCTTTTAATATTAAATATATATTCTTATTATTGCAATTAATGCTATATAACATCTCTAGCAATTACTCTAATCGCCTAAATAAATTGACTACTTGTAATAATATAGCTTTCCTTTCCTTTCCATTCCATATATTTATGTATGATATATTATTAACCCTTTGCTTCTGAATGAGGAGTGGACCATGAATAAAAAAAAAATATTTGTATATTCATCAACTATATTGAATCTGACATTATGTGTATAAATTGCACAAGACTACCTGTTTAGAATGTAAAGTAATAATTATTACTTTACACGAATAAAACTTAATAAGTATTGTCAAGATTATTACCTGCAGTATAATAGTATGCAGCATCTTCATTTGATATTTATGTTACATGTAACTAATTGTAAGTAACATATTTACAATAATTTGTACCAAGACCAACTATAGATATTTTATCCTGTTTATAAGTTGTAATGGATATAATATACGAGTGTCTGCCCCTTTCACCTTTGCCCTCTGTCAAACAAACTGCTCGTAAAATCCCACTTTTAAAGTTAAATGTAAACTTATATTCGTTTGTTACAGGTGACACAGCTATCTTGGAACTATATAATTATGTATAAAGCTTTCCTTAATATAATGGAGCAGAAATTACGATTCCAGTATCCTATCACAAAACAAAAATATCCGTGGAAGAATATGAAGTATTTGTTGATATCATAAATGAATACTGGAATTTCATGAAAGTGAATATACGAATAATTAATTATGTATACATACAGCTAAGAAGGAACGAACTTTTCTCCATTATCCACTACAAACGTCAAAGTGAGTTAAATGATTCTTTCTATCCTATAATATATATTATATGCTTACTTTTAGGCATAATAAATTCACATAACGACATAAATATAAATGTACCTACTCTTAAAGGATTTATAAGACTATTGAACTGGACAATAAAAATGATGTTTTTACATAGGTAATAGAAATGAAGCTCGCCAAGATCTGGACATTAAGTCAACTTCATTACACGGTTACACAGATGTTAAGAATGGACATTCATCAAAATAGGTATGGTGAAAATTTATTTTTCTAATTTTCTTTAAATGACTAATTATTATGTAGTACTACGCGATTTGTCAGTATTACACTATATACCTTACTCTAACGAATGCACGCTATGTGTTACAATATATATACCTATGTATAATAATAATTCTGTGATCGATGAAACTTGTATAATATTGATAAATAAACTTAGGTATACGGTATACTATTCTGTACTAACTCGATCGCCATTAATACGGTAATGAGACTTACCTAGATACATACTAACTATGATGGAAACAGTTGCTTATTTTTTATTACAAACGCTCCTCAAATGAGTTTAACATTTTTGTTATTTTCTTGCCAGAGGGCAGAGACTATGAAGAGTTGAAGCAAAGAAATAAATGTTACTATTTTGTTACAATAAATGTCACTAAAAATGTCAATTTTGCAATGCTATTTAAAAGAAATCAAAATAAGAGAACTGCTTTATTGAATATGTATCATTCATACATAGTAAAAATTTCTTGTATCGTAACAAGTACATTTACACTACAGACACATACCTAATAACTAATATGTAGAATTAAGGGCTAAAAAAATCATAAATTTCACTGTCATAATCCCATACAGTAAGATGACGTTTATCATTGAAATACGTAGTAACAAAACCAGAATTTATCTGTAACAAGACACGGTAATAGTATTACATATTTATTCTTTGATAGCGCATCTTGTAATGCATCATTTAGGTTTAATATATGCCTGTAATGTTTGTTAAGTTTGTTTAACTATATACCGCATAATAAGGTGGTTGGGATTTACTGCATTTAAATATGTACCTCTATCGGGTGACTCCTTTTGGTTCTGACTACTAATTTGCATGTAGTCTATCGTTTCATTCTTTCTTTGAAAAGACAAATCAGCCGGATGAATCAGATTTTTCTTTTATTCTCTCATTTCACTAATTGCTCTTGTCGACTGTGTCACCGAAATTCAACTGACTCAATTCAATCTCCACCCTAGAGCCAAACATTTTTCATTCACGACACGACAAGATCTGACTGAGACTTGGAGCAAAGCAGTCTTAGTCAACCGAATAATTTATCAGAATTTCCCTCTGCACTAGCATTGATATGAAGAAGGTGTATAAGTAACTCCTTTGTCTTTGTCGACTATTTTCCATCTCACTCTTCTCCTGCAGTCTTCTCCCTTCAACGAACACACTAATTACTTCCTCAAGGCGAAGAATTTTAAACTCTACAGAAGCTTTTCTGGAATTAGAGAAAAAGTAAATAGGTACCTACTTATATAGTTGACATCATGGCATGTGGCAGGAGGGTTGAAATAGTCAGGGTGCGTGATTGAAACCGAACATGAAAAATTCACCGTATTTCTGAAGAAAAACGAACTTTCATGTTTCATTAAATGTGATAAAAGGAAATTAGAACATTTAAATCTGTGTCTCAATTTCTCCATTCTGGATCCGAGACGTCTGAATGAACCTGACACCAAAAAGGGATAAAAGCAGAATGTGTTCAGATAATATTCACATGAGATTCTTCATGCCTTCCTTTTGTCCTCCTGCGTTGACAGTGACAAATTTGTTAGCAAACGGTCATAGACAGCTCTTATATTATACCATGGCAAAGAAAATCATACGAAACGGATGAAGTATGTAACTAAAATAAATTCGAATCTGTAATGTTCTTATTGTATGGTGGTGTCATTATGAGCAACGCACCACGCACAGTGAAGGTTTGCATTGCTATTACAAGTTTGCTGTGCTGTAGCAAGTTTTGGTAGTCGACTACGTAATGCGGGTAGGTTGAGAAACCAAACTGATCAAGCGATTGTACTCTTTGAAAACAAAAAGATATAAAACACCAAAACATATAGATAAGTTTGAGTAAGTACATTTAGATTCATACACATTATATTACAACATTGCATGCATTGTCTTGATGGATGACAACATTAACCTGTGGGTCTCGTCTGTCTAACCAGCACATTTTGATTTCTTTGGAAATCAATTCATTTCGCATCTAAACACACATTTCTTTTCATCTGATTCGTAAACGTAAAAGATGTGCATTATAAAGCTTTCGCTTCAGACCAAAAAACAAATCTAGTGTTCATGTGGAACATATTGTAAATATGTATTAGATACAATGTGAAGTTAAATTTTAGGGTAACTCATTGCTCAGAATATGTTAGCTACTTGTCGATTTGTCATAGACACCCATCACGAGTATCAATCATATTTTCACCCTTTTTCACTGTGGACAAGTCGAATGCAAACAATTCTGTCGGGATTCAGAGGATCGTACCATGCTTTACTAATTTGTTATTTCTTCGTTGATTTTAGTCTCACTATAAATCCTTATTCTTATTACAATGAACGTAGCATCATGTCATCATGTGAGACTACCACAAAATGTCTTTGTTATACCCACCTACAAAATCATAAAAAAGCATTACAAAAATTCTGTTGCATTATACATTTATAGACAACAAAGTCAAACTAAATGAAATGGTTAAGTCGGTTTATGTCGAAAAAAATTATCTACCACAATTAATAATGTTCATTAATTTAGTACCTACCTACTACCTAGGTATTCATTATTGCAAGAAAATTGTAATGTAATCCACCATGTGTTTCACACCAACGCAACGCATGGCTGTCATTTATAAGATGAAATATTAATTTCAAGAACTAATCAACAAGCGTATTATGTCTAATAGAAACTTATTATTAGTTATTATGTATAAGTTTATATTTATGTTACGTTTTTGCTAATCCACCACGAAAAGTTAGTTTTAAGTTTCGAATATTTAGTTTTTATTATTTAGGTTATTTAGAATATGTATACAATGATAGATCAAATTGTTTAATTGAATTGAATTATCTGTACATAGCATTGATTAAACTTTGGAAAATTGGTGAGGTGAAAAAATTGGATATTAGTATGGTATTGCACATACAGATATGTAAGAAAACACGACCACGCGGTAAAGTGCTGTATAGCTTCATTAAATGCATTCGCTGTTTACAGTGCATGATGTACGAAACCGAAAGCTGAAGTAGAACCGAAAGAAAACTGGGGCTATGGAAGAATTAGCGTAAACTCTCCCGGAAACTGATCGATAACACTGCTCAAAACTCCCACTTGTCTCCACATGTATCCAACTGTCTTGGATTCCAGATTTAAACCATCGGTTTGGGTTTTCTCTTTGCTAATATATGACATTGACATTTTCTGTCAACTTCTGTCACACTACTAATTCATATTACAATTCTAAGCTAACTCATCATGTCAACTTAAAGCAGCATGCTTGTAAGTACATAGTAAGAAATCGCTTTGTTAATTAATAAACATAATTTTCGCTATTCTAAAAACATTGTCAAACCAAATCAAAATTTTTACTGGTGTGCGTTCACTCGCTAAGCTCAATGGCATTTATCAATCCGTATTTCTCAACTATCCATGTGTATTGTCCGTTAAGACTTACAACTTATAGTATAGCATAGAAGAAAGATCGCAAAGCTGGATTGGCTTTAAAACAATTACCGTATACCGGCACGTGGAACCCGGTTGAGTTAGGTAGTTTTTTTCCCTGATGCGTATCAAACCAAATGGATAAAAGTCCTACAAAATGAAAATACCTTCTTTGATCCACATTTTCACCTCGTCCAAATAAAGGTACAGTAATAAAAATTTATAATATTTTTTGCTAAAGAAAGAGTTTACATAGGGATATCCTTCCGTACTTCCTATATTCATTCATTACATTACAATTAAGTAAGCCGAAGATTCATTCAACTTCAGCTTACTTTAATGACTGTGCATGCACAACAATATAAAATGAGGTTTTTGTAGCCTTTAATTTACTAAACCACATCTGGCACAATTTTAATTAATAATTACTATAATCAATTTCAGTAAACTTTTAACACAGTTTCACAAAAAGCTTCTATAGATGTTTGTAAGAACTGAAATAAATTACATCAGCATAAAATAACAAACAGGTAGACATAAAGTATAAAACAAAGCACGACATTCATTATTGTTGTCCTAAAACGCTAAACCTGAATCTGACAAATAAGCATTTGATAACTTTACAGTAAAATAGAAAACCTCACTTATTTACTTGCCCAACATGCTGCGGCTACGGCACTCCCTTAGCTGCCTCTGGATAAAATAATTATACCTGCTTTAAGAGCTAGTATTAATACTCAGTTGGTTTCATATGATTGTAGATACAAGCAAATATAAATAGTTTTACATCCTAGCTAATCGGTCAGCTTCATATGGCGACAAATAGTGGAATGTTTTCAATGTTCATAAATCTGGTATTGTAGTAGGTTAGGTATGCGAAGCTTAGTCGTTGGTTTATTTGTTTAGTAATGCCAGACCGAACAACAAAGAATGTAAATGCAGTTTTTCTGGTTTAGTTATTAGTTTAGCTACTTTTCTTGTTCGTGTTGTTGCAAGTCCTTACAATGAATGTAAATGAACGTTTTGTTTTCCTAAAGGTTAATACACGTTTCATTAAACTGAAACTACGCATTATGTTGTTTACTGATGAAAATAGCATTGGATGTTACTTTGATTGAGGTTAAAACACGTAGAAATCGATGCTCCCGAAACAGTTTAGCATGGTCAATGCCTGTCTAAGTGTATGACCAGAATACAGATTCATAATAATGATCATATAAATAAGTATACATCAATTAAGTAGTGTAAAACGAGGTTACGAGGTTTTTTAAAATAAAAATTCGGATAACCATTATGTACGTTGTGAAGTGGTTTTCAGCAGTTTTTAAGTATCTTCAGATGTCTATGTGATTTTGCACATGAGGTTGAATCGAATATGCATAATTGCAGTTATTTTGCAAACAACATTAGGGGCAGGGGTAATATAAGTAGGCATTTCAGTGGATGCACTTGTTTTTATTAGGCAAGCTTACAATCTTCATAGTGCCTTGGTCGATATACTTACTATGCAACATGACCAGTTTGAGTGTGTACATTAGATTTGTTTTATGTATATTAGTAGTGTGCACTCAATTTACAGACCATAATTAACGCATGTTTATTGAGCTTTTATTGCAAGTCTTATCACCATTCTAAATAGAATCATGGTTACAAAAAGTTGCACCTAAAATATTATGCAGGTATTTTAATTTGAATCTATAGTGCATGAGGCATAAGAAATAACTTCAAAGTTAAATATTTACACAGTAATTTAATTTGTGTAATCTTATACGCATCATTCATGTTGTTCTTTATATACCGATGCCCAGGCATTTTAATGCTTTTTAGTTGAGTGTCCCTTTATGGTCAAATAGTAGCAGTTGCAACGTTGAAGTTTTAATAATAGCCATCACAAAAAATTCTAAGAAAAAATGCGGGTGTGCTTCCATTACCTTATCTCTCGATACTCATATTGCTGTATTTTTAAAACAGTAATTGGGCTTACATATTAATTGTACCAATTCAATCAATGTCTCATCCTTTATCTAATTTATTACTACTGTATGTTCATGAATGAACTAAATGACTACCTAGTTTGTATTCAAAGGAATTATAGGTCAAATATCAACTCAAACATTAAAATGGTTATCTTAACATGTTCAATGGTAAAAGGCAATTAACATCCATGTCGTTGCTGGAATAAAACCATAAAGCAACCAATTTTATCTCAGAATGTTTCAACCTGTGATAAGTTGACCTGAGGTCAAATAACCGACCATAGCCAGTCAATATTGATATTAACAACACAACTGCTTTTTCTCACGCTTAATTATTATAATCTCTACGTGTAGGACTATTTTTGTTAGAATGCAGTTTACCAAAACCAAAGTTTAAAACTGGGCTGATGTTGATACAGTTACAAAATATAACTGCTGCAGACTTGCTTGTACCAGGCTAATACACCATTGTAAAATGCCAACCATCATCGAGTATTGCAACGAACGATGAAATCCATTGTCAGCTATACCTGCCCTTTGAAATTGTTATAATACGTGTAATTTGTTCTAAAGCTATCGGACAAACGAAGCATTTACATAAAGTATTTTTCGAAACTATATACCCACTATATTCATTTCCCTTCCCACAACTTGCCCAACTAATAGTTTAATGAATTCGCATAATGTAGTGATACACCGCAACAATGTTTGAAGGTCAAAGGTCAAAAATAAAATGACCAGTTTGATATTTCTTTAGGTTGCTTGACGATGCGCACCAAGATTGATAGGCAGATAGCCCGAAGCCATGATTTTACACACCATATAATTTTTATGCAATATTACTTATATGTAGTATACAAAGGTACTTTAGGTGATAAGTAAGTCGAGTAGTATTCCTTAAATTGTCTGCCTAACCTACACAAAATTTCAATTCCTTATACCTAGATATTTTAAATACAAGAAATTTGCACCTGCTACAAGGCCAAACTTATTTGAATGGTCATTGTTTCCTTCGCTTTATGTTATGCTTATTGCTCATGGTTTCATTTCATGCAGTATTACTAGCAAATTTTTTACATAATATGTCTTGACAATTATTGAAAGTTTTCATCATGATCCGTGGTGTACTTCCATGTTCATCTGTTTATTCATAGAGTAAGTCAATACGAAGCATGCAGGGATCACAATAATTATGAGATTACACTCCGTCAAGCACTTCAGTTGCGTAGCTTATGTAGCTGATTTAGTTGAGTGCAGTATGGGAAATGTGATAGGAACCACCAGCAGTAGCCATTTTTCAGTACGTATAGTCAGTAGTTGATGTTTCAAAAATGTCTTTCTTTACGTTCTCTCCGTGGTGGATGGTATAGCAGTTTAACTGAGTCATCTTCCATCTCTGTGCAATGAAACTGATAGAATGAGACTGGCAGACAGAAAATAGGAAACAGTAAGTTGACGTAATAGTTAGAGTAGAAATGTATTTATTATAAGATGATGTGAGATACAGGAGTTGATATGAAAAATGGGGAAAAAGTAACGATGCCACAAAATGATGATCTGCAGAGTGTCATCATTGTTGTTCAGTTCTGTTTGGATTATTGCTTCTCGTCTTTTCTTACGACAGTGCAGACGGGGAATTCACATGCGTTTATGAGAAGGAAATTTTGCACACTCGCGTTGTAAAAGTTTATTGTTTTGACATAAGTATCCAACATAATCCTCTGGCAGCGGGAGACAATAAGTCACATTTATTGTGAGGCATGGTTGATGACGGGGAAATTTATGTTTAGTGTTTTTATGTACAGTACAATTTCTTACCTCTTCATACTATACAAGCTTTGGTCATTTTACTACGATACGGTCTCCTATATCGGCCAGCGAGGCATTTACTTCAATTTGTTTCACAACATATTTTTGTCTTTTGGCAAAATTTTCTAAAACATGAGTGTTAAAGAATTCGACGAATTTTTTGACACTGTACTATACCATAAAATGGATAGCAGAATTAATTACCAAACCATTATTCTAGATGATAAATATAATTATATCAATTTGTGTGTAGATACCTACGCGTAGGTCAAAAATCACTAACATAGCTACGTTAGTGATTTTTGATTTATCTGATTAGTGTGTATACACACACATACATTGTACATATTGTCAATATATTTATATCCAGAATAAAATACCACATGCATCGTTAATAGGTTAGTAACATCTCCAATATTTCAAATTGAAATGATACAGGACTTACTTACATTTAGTGTTAGCTGTTAGGAGTAGGGTTCACTGGCAATCTGCCGTGACAAAGATTCACTAGTACCTACTCTAAAGCCTCGTTTAGCATTTACAGAAAAATGATGATGACGTTATGAGGAAATTCCAAAAATGTGAGTACTAAAAAGCTAGAAGCAGAATTCCCTGAAAGTTGTCATAGACAGTACATAGAGACCATAGGAAACTGAATTAAAAATAGGGATTAATAATTTATAAAATATATACAAGCTATATTATGTGCCATGGGTATGCACTACACACTGCTGTGCTACATCAGTATTAGCTATCTTATATCGTAGCTGATATTGTAGTTGGTATATAAAGGTGATAAACTTTTCTTTCTCAGAACCTTACATCAGTTGTACATAATTTCAAAGCTTCTGCTGAAATTAGAAAGTTTATTCGTCCTTCCCTTGAACTGACCTGGAGCATGAAAGTTGAGAGTTTAAGTCCTTCAGCTGACGAAAACATTGGTAGGTATTTCCCATTTATGCCGAAGTTTCTTTTCTGGGTATTGTATACCGAAAATAAACTCTTGATATTAAACTTAGTGTCTTGTCTACTAATTATGCAGAACTGCATGTTGGATATCATTATACTATTTAAATATAACTCATCTTCATTTATGAATACTTATATATAGTTACTACTTAATAATACGAGTATTTTAGTAATAATCAAAATTATATCTTTTACCCCACACAAGGCTAGTTAGAGTTTGACTAGAACTAATGAAAAACATATTAAAATATATTTGGACGATACTGAGATTTAAAACAACAAAATTAAGGCCATTATTCATAGTACGTACTGTTATAAGTTAAGTACTAATAATTTTAGTACATGCCAATTAATTTAAGTTTATAATCATTAAAGTACAATTAAGTGAATTAGACATAACTTTATAGAATAGCATATGACTCAAGAATTTACTGTTTTATCTAAATGGGGTGTACATAAATGTAATACAATTATATACACCAGAAGTACAATGCAATAAAAGGAACATGTAAAGTTTCTATTGGCACTAATAATACTAATTAATAACGACTAATAAGGAACAAAAAATTAAAGCATAAGAGTTCAACAGATAGAGATAGACTCACCTACTAATCTCTTCTTTATGCATTACTACCAGCATCTTTGACTATTGACACATCTACTGTACCATTGCTTTTCATGTAACGTAGTACTACGCTACGGCTAAAATCACTTCATGAAAGTTTTTAGATTGCAATCTGTACAGCACCTAAAGAGTTGCAGTGTATGCAGCGATAAGGGCAAACGAAACAAGAATTAATGCACTTTCTCATCACATTCTGTTTTGTTTGATTGATCTCTGTGCTTGGTTATTTAAGTACTATCACAATAACCAAAGAGTATAGAAAATGCTATTTTTGCCTAATAGAGAGAAGTCATTACCGCTTTAATGTTGTTTTACGATTGAG
>JAQFYB010007859.1:0-10370 GCA_034694085.1 Pogonognathellus longicornis
TTTTATGCATCATGAAATAGTGAAAGTTAATGCATGTAAATCGCTATGGAGCGGCTGTACGGATACACCCTGTATATATAAAAAATGTTGTAATGACAAATTGAGGAGTTAATTGATCCTCTTACCTAGATTTGAGTAATACTTTGCTGGAATTTCTTTATTGGCCTTGGTGCATATTGCAATTGCATTTTCAAAGTATTGTTCAGCAGTTTCGTACTGAGAATATTTTCCCAAAATGTTCCCCAACAAAAACTGAAGTGTATCTTCTTCACTCAAGATACTTGCAGCTTTTAGAGCCCATTCTTTTGCTTCACTGGTTCTCCCGAGTTGTTCCAGTAATATTACTATATTAATCCACGCTTGAGAGTGAGTAGGCTTCATAGAAGTTGCTCTCATCCAAGATTTTAGTGCAGCAGATTTGTTCCCAAAGTCCAGGTACTGTAAAATCAAAAGGTAAAGAGGCTGTCAGAAACACTTCTAAAGGTTGGAGTTAGCAATTTCAATAAAGTAAAGGTGCAAAAAAATTGAATGCAAACTTACCAAATTCCCCAGATTATATTCACAATCAGGGTATATCTTCCTATACTTAAGAGCCCTAAGATAACAATTTAATGCCTCTGACTTGTTCTTTTTACTGAGAATAATTCCCAAATTCATCCATGCTGTTGCAAAATCTTTTTTGGTCTCCACAGCAGTTCGCAGCCAATGTTCCGCCTCTTTCATTTGGTCACTGTGACGAAGAACATTTCCCAAATTGTTCATTGCTTGATAGTAATCTGGCCTTAAGAGAAGGGCTTGCTTGTACGAAGATATAGCCAATTTCATTTTTCCTGCCTCCCCATACAATGTTCCCAAATTGTAATGAATCTTAGCATTCCCTGGACAAACATCTAAAGCTGATTTAAACAAAGTTCCTTGATCCATCCATTGCACCGAACGTTGTAGGGAGCGACAGTAAAATATAATTACAACAAAATACAAAAATCTCTTCATTTTCTTTCTAAGCATGCAGTAACTCATCAAAAGGCAATATCCAATTGACGGCAGATACAAATTCCTTTCTGCTAACACGAAACCCACAGTGAAAATCAGATTCGAACTTGGAAGGAAGGTGGTAACCGAAATCAACAAAGAAGTAGTCACAATCCTGAAATAACAAGTACAATAAAATATTATCTTATTTTGATTTATGATGTTACTTTTACTTAGCATAATGACAATTGTAAAACAACTTACTTTGACTTTCTGGATTTCATTAATGTACGCAATCCAATAATAATAAAAATGGCAATGAATGCCAATCTCCCATCATTAATGTATTCCACCAAACGAACACACCCCATTGACCAATCATAGCACAACCATAGGGGGTGCACTAACAGATATACATTTAGTAGCCACACAAATAGAATGCTGCAGATCTAGTTAAAAATAAAGTTAAATCAACGTCATTTATGCATCAAATGCATTTAAAAAAGTTTGAAGACAGCATCAATTAAGTTTACCTTTGTAAACCAGCCTTCAGCGAATGCAGGCGGATTGTCATAATATTGGAACTCGGGTGGACCACCTAAATAAGCATAGGCATTGTACTTATTAATTAGTTCACTCACATTATTACAACAAAATAAACCACACTATATTATGTTATTCTGTCTGTACACAACACAAAATAACACTTTTTTTATTTACTCTTTAAGAATACTTTACTTTCACTTCATATCATTTTGTTTAAATAAATATACTTACCTTGAAACCACAATCTCCACGCTACAAAACTGCAGGTAAGCACTAAAGACAAGATATGTGAAAAACACTTTGTTTTCGTTAGTTTGAGTCTATCGTTTACAACAGCTTGAATTAAAATGTAAAAAATCTGAAAATCAAACAGATGCAGATAAGTTAACTTGATTAAGGGTTCACCCAGACAATCCCAATCCAAATTTCCATACACAGAATGACAGAATTATTTAACTTACTGTTAAAACAATAGCATTTTCTTTAAACAGAGATCCGAGTATAGCTGCAGCAGACAATAGTAAGGGTGAATAAAATTTGTTTGGAGGGATGAGGATAAAACTAGCTAAAAACACAAAAGCTGCCAGAAGATCAGCCCGGCCCACCAATCCTCCTAGAGGTTCCACATGTATAGGGTGTACAGCAAATACAACGCTGGCCCAAAAGACGATCTTGTTGTTGCAATCCTTCAGCTTTAGGCATTTTTTAAGGAAATGATAGACGAGGACGCAATTTGCACCGTGAATAAGTAGATTTACAAGATGAAACGGTAGAGGATTTTGTCCCCATAATAGATAGTCCAACCTATATACATAAAATGAAACATTTTTTTCTGTTTAGAACATAACACATTGTTTATACGTATAAAAATACTTGTTGAGCTATAGCAGTTATAATAGATGCATATAACAAGTATTCAAAACGTGATAATTGTTGTAGTTGAAACATGTGGGGAATAAACCAAAATTATAGAACTACTGAAATAGCGGGTAGAAAGGAGACGGGATCTGTGAGTGACAAAATATGAGTATCTTGACATAATAAAACAGATCTGCGTTTCGGAAACAGACAAGCGTAGAGCTGAGACTGGAGACAGACGGACGGAGGAAGATAGACAGGAAGAGGACAGAAATCAATAATGTGGAACTGGAACTGGAAGTACTGGAAGATGATATAATATGAAATATAGAGATATATACCACACCTATACGTGATGGTAGTGAGTGGTCGATAAGATTTATGTGATTGAGGATGAGTGATTTCAACTCCCCAGAAATCGTGCTTGAAAACTGATGTTAAATTTTCGGAGGAAGACGTGACATCTCCGTTTTTAACGATGGCCTCCCCATCGTCGAAAACGAAGTCACCCCAAAGTGTCGGTCCAGTTGATGTTACACCAAGAAAAAATATTAAATATAATTTGTGAATGTGCATTTGAAAAAACAATATTTACACACATCCTGCCATAAAGATGCTTATGAACTACCCGCTTCTCCTTGTGGCGCTAGCTCATCTTTTAAACTTTAGAAGATTCTCCAGGAATTCCTCTGCTGCTGCTCCTCCAATCTTTGTAAATTGCAAATCATATTATTATGTTGCTTCCGCTGGATTATAATATTCTGCTCTGACCAACTTCATACTTAAAACTTGTTTCTTTTTCATTTTTGGTAAGTTGTAATTTTTATTGTTTTTAAAAAAAATCAAAGAACGTGTCAAATGTATGATTCATTGCACATTCAACATTGCACATAAATATACTGTTTTTCATATTTATGTTTTATAATTCCTTTTTATGATTTATGTTAACAAATTAATTTCGAATTACGATTGATTATTGATTAATTTTGAACTTCTTCATTTTTTAGGTGTATTACCAAATGAATGTAAATGTAAATGAGCATCTTGTTGGCCCGCCCAAAACTCGAGTGACACAAATGCAAACAAAAAAAGCTTTCCCGGAAGTAAGTTTGGGGCATCCGTTTCCTAATTATTTTGTGGGAGAATGGGAGGTACCAGCTATCTGCCGATGTATTTACGACGGAAACGACTTCTTTGTTTTGAATACAAACGATATTCAGACGCTGTATCATAATGTAAGATTTGACAATTTTGAATTTATTTTTAATATCAAATATATTAATAATATTCTACTTTGATATAAAATAGAAATGCAAGATGCCTTTTAAATATTATAGTAAATCGTAGTAAAAATTGTATGTTCACTTCACAGGGATCTTTTGGTGTAAGTAACTTGACATTTCGAGGTCCTCAAGTTCTGGATGAAGGCTACACGCGTCGACCTTATTACAAAAAAATGGTCGAGAGAATTGGGTTTAAAAGAAAATTGTTAGAGCAAGTTGACTCGAACGAAAATACAACAAATAATGGCAACGACATTGGCAGTGCAAGTATTTTAGTCGGAAAATCTGATAATTGTGATATTGTTACTATCAATCAAATAGCAGAGACAGTGATACCAACTCCTTTATCGGAAAACAGTTTTTCAAATATTACAACAATGGAGAAATCGCAAAAGATTTCACCAGGAAAGGAAAAGCTTATGCTAATGGCAGAAGAAGTAATATTTCTCAGTTTCGGTGTTGGCTGTTTAACTATTCAAACCTTGTCAGGAGAAGCAATCAGTTACACCGAGATTTGGAAACAGCTTGTAGCAAAAGATCCAGAGTTTATTATATCTTATGCTGTATATCATTACTTTCGGTCTAAAAATTGGGTGCCCAAATTAGGAATCTCCTTTGGAGGATCGTTCAGTAAGTTAACCATTTAAAAATTCTCTAAAGTTGTCACTGTGTAACTCTTATAGTCACTGTTTAAAACTACCGATTATTAATTTTTGTACTTTCAGTTTTGTATAAAGTTGGACCAGAGTATTATCATGCGGCCTATATTGTGTACATAATCGGTTTTCCCACTCGCCCTAGACCTAATTGGAGAGAAATGTATTCCTTTCAACGATTAGCAAAGCATGTTGGAAAGGTAATTACTAAATGGAAATTGCATTGTAATAATGTGTATCTCGCGTATGTGATATTCAGTTTCTGACTGACTGTCTTGAGCATTGGTATCCTAATTACTAATATCATTTTCCTGGTTTACTTTTAGAATGTTGTCGTATGTGACGTGAAGATACCAAAGGATTTCTCATATATAAATAGTGAACCTCTTTCAATCTTTCGCTTGAAAATTCATGAAACATGTATCTATCGTTGGAAGCCAACATCACAAGAGATCTATTAACAGATTATTTTTTAAACAATTGTGAACATTTTTGTACCCTGGTCATTTTATACTTGTTCTCATATTCGTCCGAACATGCTACATTATCTTTAAGCAGTGAATTATTAATTTATTAATTTGAGATTGACGGCATGAAGTTGTATTCGATTATAATAAGGAAATTAATAGTTCCTTCCTTTCTTGTTTTGTTTTTGTTTTTTGGATTGAGATTTTAAATGGATTGGATTTATCAGTGCTGCATACATTTTATGCGCTTGTAAGGAAATGCCTTTGAGACTAAATACTAAATACATTTATGTGTACTTATGAATTCTTTTTCATTTATTTTTATCTCGATATATGACAATGCAGAGTTGAATTTTTCAACTTTTCTTACAAATATGATGGTAAATGAATAACAAAAGACAATAAATTAAATATATATACTTAATACACTACGCATAAATAACAATTACAAAGCAATTGACTATCATACAGAATGAAGCAACAGCTGAACATCAGCAATCAATACATTTTCATTTGTCTTTGTAACTAAAGTGTCTTTCATATAAACCAATAACTTATCCGCATCAGTAGGTTAGATTATTCCTACCAGAGTCCTTGTTCATATGCCCTCCTTAAAACTACATTATACCTATTAATATACTTTATACCTGTGTTAATTAATACAAGAATTCCAATACCAGTTTACATAGTAGTTAAAAATTAGGTACACGTCTTAAGACATACGTTTTAAACGTTTTACTTTTTCAGTATTTTCATAAAATACATTTGATATCCCCCTTTGGCACAAAATGGTCCAAAGTTTTTCCGTAAAAATTGTGTATCGTCATTAGAATTTTTGTAGAACAGGCCACTTGAAATTTGAGTGTGACTCCAAAATGTTTTACTTATTTAGAGAAAGTGGAAGTCTTGTGTCGGTTTGGTATGAATGGGTACATGTCTTTTAAATAATACCTTTATAACATAATTACTGGTAAAGATCTAATTAATCGTTACGAGGAAAAAATATGTACGTTTCCCTGATTTTTGTTTTTAAATTAACGTTTCTTTTTGGCCTTCCTTTTATATTTTATAATCAATTATACAGATTGGCCCGAAGAATTGATCACGCTTCCTTACCCTTTTCAATACAATCTAAAGCTAAGAATCTACACTAAACTTTATTTATGTGATGAGCAAGGCAGTTGAGTGTATCGTAAGCAAAATCCAACGTTTTCAGTTTCCTTCTTCGAGTATTCGTCATCATCGAAGCACACTCGAACAGTGAATGGTTTTGTGTGACTTTCAACAGGACAAGGAGCCTTGGCTTTCTTATCCAAAGAACAGAAGACAGTTCCACAGAATCGATTTGCACAAGGCACTCCTTTCTTTTTACCCGATTGAATCTGCATGAAAAATGATTTATTAGCTTTGTCAATCACTATCATGAGTTTTTCATTGCATGTTTTCTTTACCTTGTTTCCATCCGTTGTACCACAAGGAATCAAAAGATGGTCAGAAGAGCCGGCTTTCTTTGGATTCAGACAATCTCCGTCAGTTTGAGCTTTTTCTATATTAAAACAATTGACACAACATTATTTTTACTTTTCAAACTTTACATTTACATGCATAAGCAGACAAACAAGTTTTTGTGATATTTTCTTACTGTCGTCTCTTGAAATCCTGAAGGTTCCTTTCTCTGGATCGCACTCTTCATATTTTATAGCACAGAAGCCTATTCAAAATAATAACAATAATCAATTCATTGTTTAATGATGATTATTCTATACTATTAGAAGAAATTAGTGTATCCCTCCTGGTAGACTTATATAACTTACCAGCTTCCATTCTAACGCAAATGGTGTACCATTGATTGGCCAAATGTTGATCCCATCCATCGAAGTTGAATGACTTAAGAACGCCTAATGTGAAAAGGTTTAATTAAAAAATTTCTACTTGCAGTGGTAACAAAAGATTTGCAAATCTTAAAGTGTTTAGGTTAAAAGTGTCATCTTATACCTGAGACTCCGTAATGATATTGTAAGCATCCATCGGGTGCTCTGTCACAACATCTTACTTGAGTAATCTATAGAACATAAATATTTAGTTGTATTATTGCAGTTTGTACTTAATACTTATGTACCATTTCTAGACAGAGTAGGCGTTTGGCATTGGTTTATTAGCATTTACCTTGATATCCCATCCTGGATCTTTGTGATAGCCAGACGTGGTAACAGTTAAAGTAATCGGACCATAGTTGTGCCCACCAAGGTCAATGTACACTGAAAATAATAATTAGCATTCATGAAATATTCTTTAAACTTGATAAAGCCGTTTTGACAGCATTTTGTTGTTGCGGTAAAACTGTTCAATGCATGGCATGATGAAATGCCACATACTGTACACGCATACTAATGTACGCAAATCTCCTCCGTTTTAAGCTGTAACATGCTTTTAATGAATTCGTTCATTTACGCTTTAATGCACATTACTACGTAGTATATAGTTCAATGCTTTATACGTAAACAGCGATCGCAGTCGCATCAAACAAGAAACGCAGTTTTCGTCAATTAGCATTATCGTTAAATAAATCTTTTGTATATGAACATTTCTTCAGAGTTTACGTGTGCAACATACATTTAACCCATTCTATTTGCATTCAATTACAGCAGGGCGTCAATTCTTCGTTATTTTGCGTTGCACCCTAACCATTTTCCTATAAAGTAGGTGTAGTATTAAAGTAAAGGTGAAGTGGAATTTGAAGAATATCACTTACTGTGTTGACCGGTATTCTTTCCACAGATAACAGGAGGGCTGTAGGCAGAGCCAGTGACCAAAAAGGCATCTTTATTACATTGTCCGCTGTATGGATCAGGAGGTCCCAAGTCAAAATGCAAGAAGTCCAATCGTAACTGGCACACGTCCCAACCACCTTTGTAAACTTGCAGTTGACAATTCATAACAGGTCCTTGGTGAGGAACGTAGCGAGCCTCTCTCGGACTTGTAAAGTATGTGCAATTTTCCTTTGTGCTTTGTCCACATGTTCGGGCAACTACATTCCAATCCCAACACACATTTTTATATTCATCATCACACAGCTAATTTCATTTGCCTACATTTTTAGTTAATATAGTAGCATAGACATTATTAGATATTTTATAGGACAGGTTGATTCGCAATCTACTTACACACGCAGCAGACGCCGAATCCTGTAGCACAAGCTCCTGAAGGAGTTCCTCCACGTTCACGACATTCTCTGGATGTGTAGCATACACCTTAAACCATTAAATCATACGATTATAACATACTTTGCGTATTTCTGCGTAGATGTACACAGATATTGCATATTATTATTATGCTCTTATAAAAATGTATTATAAGTTGCTTTTACCAGCTCGTAGGGCATCTCCTGTCCAACAAGCGTCATTTGGGAATTTAACAATTGTGAAGATATTCAAAACTGAAAAGCAGAAAGAGAATTTATATTAGTGCTTGCACACGATACATTAAATGTACACATTCATGCACCTATATTACATTGGCACACTTAGATAATCACGCAGTTAAGTAGCTGTCATCTCACTTTGCCCTCTCAATTCAATGACGCAATTATCTATTTAGGCATTGTGTAATTGAAGATGTTGTACTAAATATAGAGAACCTCCTCCCTGACTACACACTTCGATAAAAGTATGTTGTGAGTGGAGATTTCATGCTTTCACAGTTTCTAGCTACTTGCTGACACGAAACAACAAAAAGAACAATAAATGATTCCTATACGTATTTCTCTTTCTAGATGCGTATTCTAGGTCAAAAAGTCATGATTGTGTAAGCATGTAACAACAATAAATGCCTTTATTGTTAGGTTAGGTACCTATTACCTAAATGTGTTGTTTCCTCAAATCATTTTTATACCAACACAACCGAGATAGACTAACATCAAATACATCAAATAAAGGCACACCTAATATTAAATAGTACAAATGTATTTGACCATCATACTTTTGTATAGGAATTGTTTGTCGGTAAAATTTTAAAAGATTCATAAACTGTACCTAAAGAAATTTGAGCTCGTAAATAAACTCTGAAAGGTGTGCCAAATTTTTCCCATTATTTTTGCAAATAATTAAGCTTCAAGGCTTTAGGTATTATCATTATAATTGTGATTGAGCATTTATTTGAATAATTTCATGAAACTACCTATCATGTTTATTATATTGGATTTGGGTTTAAAAATGAGGATTTTTGCTGTGTGTGTGTGTGACTGAATTCCTGATGCAAATGTATTACATCTCTGATAAACGCACACATAATTTTCTCATAAGATGAGGTGTATCTTGCCTTAAGGTATTCGTTGTTTTGTTCTGCTGGGCAAATAGCGGAATTCGTTTTCCTGTTTGACCAGTTTTTCCTATTGAATTAGGTGGACTTATTATTATGTATTACATACTTAGTTATGTAGCCACAACAGCTAAGTTCCAACAAGGTACTTGTAGTTAGTATGTAGCAAAGTTTTAACAACTTGTACAAGAAAATACACATTGTACTTTGTTACTAAAGACGTTAGTGCGATGTACTATGTAGAACACATGTAGCACGTATGTCCTTTTCTCATATAAAATTGCACTTGTGTGTTTGCACTCGACTCGAAGCAGGGGACTATGAAATACATTACGGGAATGAATGGAATTGAATGGGAGTGTTGGTGTCTTCGGGACAAGAAACTTGCTTTTCAACTTAACTTGGTTATAGAAGTTGCATCCATTAGCTAACACTACATTTACATTACATCACATTCCAGGTCAATTGCGGACAAAGGTCTAAAGGTGTGTAGGATAGAAACCTGAGCTATGAGTTTGGCACAACTTGCCCGGAATACAACTACATACGAACATCCCATGCATACAGTATCTGTTGTATTTGTAAACCACCGTCTTTGTCTAGTCTCGTCTACCTACTTCTGTCTCCACCATCTCCGCGTATCCATTTCCAACAAATACTTGTGTTTTAGGTACCAATAAGTGTTTTCGTAGTATTACGCACAGGAGTAAAGTGTACCAAGAGTATAAATGTCTTTATATCAGATTTTATCCTGAATCATTTTTGGTGCAAAGTATGAAAGTATGCACATACATACCTAGAATACCTACTAATGCTTGTATGTAATATCGTGTTGCAACTAATTCTGACTGATGAATAAAAAGGTGCTACACATGAATTAGGTTAGCTGTGGTTTTGGTTAGCTGTGGAAGACATTACCAATCTATTATGAACTTTTATCATGCTCTTAGATGAATACTTTCAACCACTGTAGTATAATTAATTAATTACCTAAAATTCAACAGACTTAAGTAAGTGTATATTATATCGTATATGACTTTTGTAAAATCATAAATTATAGATAGAGCTTTGCTACTTACAAATGAATTCGCAAATGCAACTTCATTTCCAATGTTGAATTTGCTTTCTCCGACGTAAAGAAAGTTTCATAATATATGCATACCTACTTCTCAAACGTTGGTCTATGACTATATGCAGAGACCGCGGAACCTATTTAGATGTGGGTGGACAGGTGGACAATTCTTATAGCCTACATAAACTATCATAGTCTA
>JAQFYB010007860.1:0-10370 GCA_034694085.1 Pogonognathellus longicornis
GACCCGAACCCAACCTTAACCCCATAGGGTTGGGCCAACCCTAGGGTTTCGGGTTGGGCTAGACGCTCTAGTACATATGTTATGGTCTGCATTCTATATATACCTAGGTACTTCTATATTAAGTAACAGAAATCATTTAAAATGTCATGCATGAAGTGACGATGAGACTGACAACTGAAATCATAAGAACGTGTTTCCTATATACAGCATGAAAGTAAAAATGGTTTGTCAGATAAGATTAATTTGTTTTTAGTTAATCTATTCTTTAATTCGCACACGTATAAGCTTCTGCCGGTTCTGCCGGTTCACGTGCACATCATATGCCAAGGTCATTATCAGGTTGAATGAGACGACGCTTTTGGCTTACTCATGTACGTACTACGTGTATTTAATCATATAGCAACAGATTACAAGTATTTGCCTATACTATGCACATTTCTGCACATCCACTCGCACTCTCACAGAATACGACAAGTTTAGGCTTATGTTCCAATACATAGCCTTATCTTCAAAGGTTAAGAGAGGTGTAACAAAATATCGAATGACCATTTTCATGTCTTTGACCTCTCATCTAAACATGCCGGTCAAAACTAGAACAGTTTTAAGCTTTTTAAGATTGTAAGAAATTCCTGGTTGTCTTTTTGCAATTTTGAAATATTTGTTATTAGTCTGATTTAGAATGGTATCATCATTATTGTTTGGATATAGCTGAAGTAATATTTGAGACTATTTTATATTAATATTCTGTGAATGCGTGTGGTGTTATTAAATGTTCACGTGCATAGTTTGCTGCATCTATTCTGACATTTCTTTATCCACATGGGTTCACTTCATGTTCGTCGGATGCAGTGTGAATGTTCTTCACTTGTCCTAAATGTATTTGAACATGGACAGGCACAGGCAGGTGTCTACACATCACTCGTGAAGCCTGGGTTGGTCTTATGGGGAGTTTTATTGTCCATGCCTGCTTTGCGTGAGATTATCCAGTTTGCAAATCCTTTTAGGGGTATTTAGAACCGTCAAAGTAAATCTCACGTCTAGTTGGTTGTTAATACTTCTGTCTTCCACATCCTTTCCTTACAGTTCAGTAGCTATCTACATATTATTGCTACTTTGCTATTGCATCCAGTGAACCGTAGCTCTGAAATAAAGTCAAGTTGAATTTCTAACCAAGCGTTGGTTTATTTTTTGGTTAAAATGCCAGCCCTCAATCAAATTGAAAATTTTCACTCGGATTTTGAGGAGAATTATAAAATTCAGCTGCTAGGACGTGGGGGATTTGGAACAGTGTATCAATGCCTTCATTCACCATTAAAAAGCTCAAGGGTGGAAGAAAAGCTTGTGTCTGTAAAATTGGTTGAGTTAAAAAGGTGAGAAAATTACTTGTCTTTATAAATAAGTTAAAGTAAAAAAAATTATATTTCGTAGAAAGCCTTTTTTAGTTGAAATATCTATGTAATATTTATGTTTCAGAGGAAACGCGGAGAAGGCTGCAAAGGAAGTCGACAATTTGCGGAATCTCAATCATCCTTACGTTGTAAAGATTTTTACAACTTGGATCGAAGATCCTCCTAAAGGATATGCCTATTACCAACAAAGTCCAGTACAAGAGGCAGTTGTATTCATTGAGACGGAATTCTGCAACCTGAAATCTTTACGATCCTGGTTTGATCAGAGTTGGCGAAATAAGGACCATGCAAAGATAATTTTGTATCAGATTGCAAAAGGAGTGAAATATCTTCATGAGAAAAACATTATTCACGGAAACCTTAAACCCGAAAACGTTTTGTTACACTATGACAAGTCTATAAATTCGGTTGTTGCAAAACTATCGGATTATGGAATATCAAGGGCTATTAATAGTACCCCGGTGATTTCCCAGGAGGTTGACCTGCAGAAGTATAAGAGTCCCGAAATGGTACTTAATTCACTCGTAAAATAAATAAAAATGTTCAATTTTCTGATTTGTCGCATATAATAATTTCCTTTGTATATACTTATTGTTAGTTGAAGGGAAATAAGTTTACCACAAAGGCGGATATTTACTCCATTGGAGTCATGTTTTACGAAATGTTGGCGCTTAGTGACGATGAGACTGCCGGGCAAAGCATTCCCCTAGATGACTTGACGAGCAATGACACAGGATTTGAATTAGTCCAAGAACCCGAAGATATTATTCCCACCGAGGTACAATGCACTTTTGCCTTTTAAAGTATAGCATTTAATAGAATCTCAATAAGCTATGACATTGGTATGGTTTGGTTTTGATTATTGTTGGTACGACCTTGAATATGAATATAATATATCTTTATGCTCGATAAGCATGCACACAATTGTGAGCACAAACTATTTTAATTCGGAGAATTTTTTTTATGTCAACTGCATTTTTCCATATTTCCCTGTACAAAGTATAATATGATTGTTAGTATTCATGTTTTCCAAAATTTGTATAATTTTCCAGGAAAAATGTCTTATTGAACGGATGGTGGATTCAGACGTGAAAACCAGGTTCAGCGCTAAAGAAGTTCTACAGAACATCACCGAACTGTACCCAGATATATCTAAATTGTCAATAAATGTTTCAGAATCCGTCATCTATGAAAACAGTGAGATTTTGTCCAAAAACTTTATTATTCGATACTTAACTGTTATTTCTATTTATAATTAAATTATAAATAATTTTCTATAATATGTATGTATTATTTTATTCAGTGACGAAATCTTCAGAGTATTATGAGCACGAGATCCGAGAACTTCCTGGCACTACTAATATCCAGCTCAAAGATTTTATTTCATTTGACTTGAAAAGCGCATCAAAACTTTTTATCGGCAGAGACGCAGAGTTAAAATCCCTTGGTAGTTATTGGGAGCAATGTATCAATGGGAATTCGTTGTCCCTTGTGGCCATCACTGGGCAAGATGGAATTGGCAAAACCGAATTAGCAGCAAATTATGTTGACAGTCTCTACAAAGAAATCGAGGGTGAGGGACATTTCATCTGGATCAATGCTGAGTCACCAGAAACTATTTTCGAATCCTTCAAAAGATTGGCAACCCAAATAGGCATTTCTCTAAAGCATCGTTCAGGAAAAGAAAAGAATTTACAATTCTTATCAATTGATGTATACAGTTTACTCTGCAATGAAAAATCTCTCTACGTATTTGACAACATCAAAAACTCTGATGAAATAACCGCTTTGAAATCCTTGGCCGAATACTCCGAAAAACTTATCCCAAGCAAATTGAAACCTTTCGTTTTATTGTCTTCCCGCAGCAAAATAGCGAGTCGATCTGTAGGCTATTTCGTCAACAACCTTCAATTGGACGTTTTAACCGAAGAGAGTGCTATCGCCATTTTGAACGCAACAACTAAATCTCTCTCTGAAAAAGAAAAAATAAACAATTTCAAATTTTATCCTTTGGCCCTTCAGCAAACAGTTAAATTCATCAACGCACAATTTCCTGATGATGAAGTTCCAGAACTTTTATTAGCTGAAGTGCTTTTGAAAGAAGAGTATTTGAATATTCGCGCCATTTTGAATTCTCATTTAAATCGACAGACTCAACCCTTGAAAATAAACTGGAAAAAATACGGAGAGACAATTGTGAAATTGTGGGAGGACGGAATGGCATTCAACATTTTGCAAGAACCCGTTGAAAAAGGTCAAGTGGAAATCGTTTCTTTTTTGTTGGAGTGCCTCCATGAACACCCGGAAACTTTGAATGAAATGATAAATTCTGCGGATTACTCTCATTGGACGCCCCTGTTTAATGCGGCATCTATTGGCCACTTGGAAATTGTGAAGCTATTGGTCACAAAAGGAAAAGCCCACGTGAATTGTAAAGCTTTACTTCACGATGGCATAACGGTACTTCACAAGGCTGCCGAGGCCCAGCGTTGGGGAATCATCAAATGGCTCGTCGAATTTGGCAAAGCCGACATTAAGATTAAAAATAACAAAGGTCAAACTGTGGTCAACACTGTGGCCAACTCGGAGTATCGTGACAATTGGGAAATGGTGGAATGGTTATTAGAATGGTTGAGAAAGACCGATGGAGACAAAATTGTTGCAGAGTGTGTAAACATGAAAGACCAGCTTGGGGAATCCGTTTTTTCAACAGCTACCCGCTTCCGTAAATGGGAGGCCGTTCAATGGTTAATTTTGTATGCGGGTGGAAATATCAATGATCTCGACCGAGACCAAATCGCAGAATATAAAGCATTTAGATCATATTAAGTAATCGCTCACTCACATGTACATATTTTATATTCAATTAATTTAGTGTTGACTAAATTAATTCATAGTGCCATTTTCCTTATAAATACATCCACCGGGATATGGAAATATGTTTGCAGAAACCCAAGTTTTCTTATATTTAAATGAAGTGTATAATTTGTTTTAGTTTTTTCACTTGCAAATATTGCAATTTTACATAACTAAATAATATTCATTTTACCTATTCAACTAATAAAGCAAATTCCAAAACGATATTCCATTTTTATTTAAACTTTATATAGTGTATAAAAATCATGTCTATTTATTATTCTAAAAATATTAAAGACAAAAAATAAATATGAATACATTAAAAGTGTTTAAAATAAATTCACTTGCAAAGATCATTAATTACAAAGGCATAGAAGCATAAAACTGCTGCCTGGTTCAGATACATATACAATACAATATGCCTACGTACGCAAAATCTTAGTACCTAGTTTAGCTAAGCTCCTAGAACTTTGTAGATTTACTTTGATTGAGTGTTTTGTGCAAAAAAATGCTAGTAGTAAAAGTGTATTCTTGTATTTTATTTCCATTTTTAGTAGTCAATGTATTTTTCTACAATCTCAAGGTCTAATCTTAAACGTCTGAAAGCAAGATCATATTTCATAATAGGGAGTGGGCATTTTATCGTTCAAACGAACACGAACAAGCGGTTTTAACCTGTTGGCCTGGGAGATAGTTACGGTTTACTTACGTTTAGTTACGGAGATACGGTTTACGTTTGCGTCATCACCTTGGTATATGAAAGCGAAATTTAGTGTAAAACAAATACGGTATACGGTAATAAATTGATCAGCTCTAATCTAAGCAAGAGGCGGGCCCTCGATTTTTGTAGGGAAGGGGGATATATCCCTTGGGCGTTCCCTTCCCACAAAATTTGGAAATTTCGCTACACATGGGCGCCCTTTTCGAAGGCGCTCCAATCTCCTGAAAAATGAATTTTGGGCGCCCCCATCCACAAAGGGTGCATTTACAAAAATCGAGGGCCCGGCAATAGGCGAGTAACGTCAATGTGTAACGCGACACTTTTTGTGGTGTCTTGAGACACTTTTTGCGACACATTTTGGGCAATTTTTGATTGCTTGTAGTACATTTTGGACCATTTTTAGTGACTTGTGACACATTAAGGGGACGTTGGGGTGTAGTAGATATCTATATGGCATAGTGATCTATGCATATAGTGTTAGTACTAGTAGTGTACATAGTAGATACAAGAATACATTATAGTCCATTCTGACAAAATTGCGCACACGCACAGACGTCTAGAGAGACAGAGCGTTTCTAGTACAGCATCCGCTACAAGAAGTTTCTGTAAATAAGTTGCTGCATTTGCAAAAATAAAAATCATTCGTTTATAAACAGGTTATATCTCGTTTTTTGAAAAAATCGGATAATTGCATTAGGTATATAAGTAGAAGTGCGATTGTATTAATCTTTTACAATCACTCGGTGGCTAAAAAGTGATTGTTACTTCTATGTATATTTCATATGTGAAATCATGATAATCTCAAGCCAAATTCCAGGTCAAGTTGCCAAATTATTTCTTTGGTTTTATTTTACAATTTCTTTTTTGTATGCGGACGCTCATAGCTCGGATTCAAAGGGAGAAGTTAATAATTTTTGTGCCAGATCCGAGGAAATACTCCTTAATGTCGGTAGCAATCCAGTGGAACTGCAATGGGTAAAATGATAAAAAAAATAAAAAAATGTGTAAAGTAATGATGATATTTTTCTTTCATTTAGCTAAAAGTACATCTATTATAAAATTGTGAAGTAAAAAGAAGCTATTTTTAGAATTGAAAAATTTAATTCCCACTTTAGTTAACAAATATTATGTCCAGTATTTAAAAAAAGTTTTCTTCTTAGGTGATTGAAAATATTTGGGTCAAAGAGGGATGGAATGTTCAATTTGGGAATCCGATTGCGAGAACTCTTCTTGCCAAACTTATTGTAGGGATCGGAAATACAAACTTATATCAGAGACCTCACTACATTTCCAGGGTTTGTCCAAAGTTAAATGTACAAAATATTACTGAAAATTTAATTACTGGATTTTATTCTGGCTCTGGCACGTTTGGCAGTAAGCAGGCTCCCGTCAGTTGCTCAACACGTTCAAGCCTTGGTTGTAACATTACTAGCAGTGACAAACTAGCAGGTACTTTCTTTTGAAAAATAACATATTTAAAATCTATCAGTCTAAAAACGAAAGAGTTTTATAATCCCCATAATGCTTTATTATGAAAATTTCAAATTACATTTACAAATGGTTAAAATTTATTATTATATGCTAACTGGTCGCAAAAATAAAAATATTGTAATTTATATAGTTTTTATTATTTTGAAAACCTAAAAGTTGGTAACAACTAGAATTCTATGTAGGAATAGGTTAACTTAAAATACATTCAAGATTTCAATTTTTAAGATTTCGTCATCATTGTCAATTTTTTCCATTGTTTTCAAAGAAAACTATGTGAAACAATACTAATACTACTTGCAGGATGTATATGTATTGTTTATTTTCCAATTACAGTATTAACAACCCCTTTCTACGTTGTTCATATTGATGGAAGAGGCAAGGGAGAGCATAATTTTGGTGTAGTCATTACATGCTTGCAGAATGGAGAAGTGATGTGGTTTGTTGCAACGGTCAGCAAGACAATTTCTGAAAAAGAGACTGCAAGTAGTATTGAATATTTAAAATCAGTAGGAGTTAACACAGACATTATCGTACCTATGCAATCATCAGCCTGTCAACTGAAAGGCTCAGGAGGACATGGGTGGAACAACAGGAGAAAGTGGGGTCAACGACGTCAATGGGGTTAGCATAGAAAGCTCGAAATTAACGACAAAATACCTTTTGCCAATTCCTTCCTACTCCATCTCAATCAATCAAAATACCTACGTATAATTCTTTACCTATGGGCTAAGATTGAAACAATGTATCATCAACATTCATCAAAATTTTATTACAAAATAAATAATAAAATTATCTAAAAAGTTGAGAGTATACTTGTTATAAAATAAAATTTAATATTGGTAGCAAAATGTTACCCTCATGTTAATAATAACCAAAAAACTTGATATTACTAATCTTGGTACTCCTTGATGTACCGAATTCAATGAGAATATTTAAAATTCAGTACGGTACCATTCTTAGGTACCAATTGGTACCAAAATTATTAATATAAAGTTTTTTGGTGATTATTAACATGAGGGTAACATTTTGGTACCAATTGGCACCTAAGAATGGTACCGTACTGCATTTTAAATATTCTCATTGAATTCAGCACATTTACAGGTATTAAAATCTATTTTTTTGTTTTTTTAACTTTTTTTGTATTGTTCGGAAATTATGCCTACGTCGGATACTGATGGGTGTTAATTTCATAATAAACGGTCGCATTTCCCTTTTTCATTGTAAGCCATGATCTCAACCGAGACCAAATCGCAGAATATAAAGCATTTAGATCATATTAAGTAATCGCTCACTCACATGTACATATTTTATATTCAATTAATTTAGTGTTGACTAAATTAATTCATAGTGCCATTTTCCTTATAAATACATCCACCGGGATATGGAAATATGTTTGCAGAAACCCAAGTTTTCTTATATTTAAATGAAGTGTATAATTTGTTTTAGTTTTTTCACTTGCAAATCTTGCAATTTTACATAACTAAATAATATTCATTTTACCTATTCAAACTAATAAAGCAAATTCCAAAACGATATTCCATTTTTATTTAAACTTTATATAGTTTGTAAAAATCATGTCTATTTATTATTCTAAAAATATTAAAGACAAAAAATAAATATGAAATACATTAATTTATGAGTCTCTTAATAAACATCTTGTGTTTAAAATAAATTCACTTGTAAAGACCATTAATTACAAATGCATAGAAGCATAAAACTGTTGCCTGGTTCAGATACATTATACAATACAATAGTAGTACGAAAAAATTAAAATAGTTTAGCTAAGCTCCTAGAACTTTGTGGATTTACTTTGATTGAGTGTTTTGTGCAAATAAAATGCTAGTAGTAAAAGTGTATTCTTGTATTTCATTTCCGTTTTTAGTAAACATTGTATTCTTCTACAATCTCAAGGTCTACTTTTAAACGTCTGAAAGCAAAATCATAATATTTTATAATAGAGAGTGGGCATTTTATCGTTCAGACGAACGCTGTTTTAAAGAACGGTTTACGTTTGTGTTCATTACCTTTGTATATGAAAGCGAAATTTAGTGTATAACAAATACGTAATAAATTGAGTCAGCTCTAATTTAAGCAAGGGGTGGGCCCTCGATTTTAGTAGGGATGGAGGATATATCCCCGGGGCGTCCCCTCCCCACAAAATTTGAAATTTTCGCTACACATGGGAGATCTTTTCGAAGGCGCTCCCATCCCCTGAAAAATGCATTTTGGGCACCCCCATCCCCAAAGAGCGCCTTTACAAAAATCGAGGGCCCGTCAACAGGCGAGTAACGTAAAGAGACACTTTTTGTGGTGTCTTGAGACACATTTTGTGACACATTTTGGGCAATTTTTGATTACTTGTAGTACATTTTGGACCACTTTAGTGGCTTGTGAAACATTTGTGACCATTTGGGGATGTTTGGGTGTAGTAGTTATGTATATAGTATAGTAGGTATGTATATGGTATAGTGCAATATGTATGTAGAGTTAATAGTGTATATAGTAGATACGTGTATACGCCATTCTGGCAAAAGTGCACACGCAGACGTCCAGAGAGACAAAGCTTCTTTCTAGTAAGTAGCTTCCGCTACACGAAGTTTCTGTAAATAAGTTGCTGCATTTGCAAAAATACAAATCATTGGTTTATAAACAGGTTATATTATCTCGTTTTTTTGAAAAAATCGGATAATTGTATTATATAAGTAGAAGTGCGATTGTTTTAATCTTCTGCAATCACTCGTTGGCTAGAAAGGTGATTGTTACTTCTATGTATTGCATATTTGAAATCATGATAATCTCAAGCCAAATTCCAGGTCAAGTTGGCAAATTATGTCTTTGTTTATGCTTTACAATTTCTTTTTTGTATGCGGACGCTCACAGCTCGGACTCAAAGGGAGAAGTTAGTAATTTTTGTGCCAGATCCGAGGAAATACTCCTTAATGTCGATAGCAATCCAGTGGAGTTGAAATGGGTAAAATGATAAAAAATAAAAATATACTATGTAAAGCATTAGCTAAAAGTACCTAAATCCATTAAAAAATTGTGAAGTAAAAAGAAGCTACCTTTTGAGAATTGAAAAATTTAATTCCCACTTTAGTTAACAAATATTATGTCCAGTATTTAAAAAAAGTTTTCTTCTTAGGTGATTGAAAATATCTGGGTCAAAGAGGGATGGAATGTTCAATTCGGGAATCCGATTGCGAGAACTCTTCTTTTCAAATTTATTGTAGGGATCGGAAATACAAACTTATATCAGAGACCTCACTACATTTCCAGGGTTTGTCCAAGGTTTACTGTACAAAATATTACCAAAAATTTAATTACTGGATTTTATTCTGGCTCTGGCAGTAAGCAGGCTCCCTTCAGTTGCTCAACAAGTGCAAGCGTTGGGTGTAATATTACAAGCAGTGACAAACTAGCAGGTACTTTCTTTTGAAAAATAACATATTTAAAAATCTATCAGTCTGAAAACGAAAGAGTTTTATAATCCCCAAAGTGTTTCTTATTATGAAAATTGCAAATAACATTTACAAATTAATAACACTTATTATTATTTATATGCTAACTGGTCGAAAAAATAAAAATATGGGAACTTATATAGTTTTTATTATTTTAATTTTTAACATTTCATCATCATTGTCAATTTTTTCCATTGTTTTCAAAGAAAATTATGTGAAACAATACTAATACTACTTGCTTTTCCTATTACAGTATTAACAACCCCTTTCTACGTCGTTCATATTGATGGAAGAGGCAAGGGAGAGCACAATTTGGGTGTAGTCATTAGTCATTAAATGTTTGCGGAATGGAGAAGTTATGGCTCGTTGCCCGGACCCGAAGGCCGAAGATGTCTTCGGCCGCCTATAGCCGAAGGCGTCGGCCGCCTTTAGCCG
>JAQFYB010007861.1:0-10368 GCA_034694085.1 Pogonognathellus longicornis
CATGACAATTGGTCAACTTTGACCTGGCTCTAAGTTCGAAACTAAAAATAGTTAACCAAAATGGTCAATCTGAACCTCATAGAGCGTATTCTAAATATTTAGAATACAAAATTTTATATTGGAATGTTGAAACATAAAAAGCCCCTCAGCGGCAGGCAATCGGCGTTTTAAAAGCTAAAGCGTCTTATATAAATGAGTGTAGGTATGCTCAAAACATTATAAATTAAATGGACTGAGTTAGCAAGAGAGTTTTACTATGTTTGTAGGGTATAGACTTCTGAAACAGGCCATTCTTACATGTTAGACAATGTGCTTCATATTTTCCCCTTTCCTGTATTCATATATTACATAAAGAAAGTTTAATATTTTTAAGAGCCAAAGACTTATACTTATGAGTTATGACGAATCATAGCTCGGCACCCGCACATTCAAATGTGTATGAGCTGGTATGCTTTTTACGCTTGTGAAAGTGGAAGGAATTGCTCGAAGTATATTCTCTTCTTTGAGATTGGGAGGTGAGCGAGTGGAAGAAAAATACAAGCTGAAATGAGCGTGTGAATGGGTCGAATGGAAAAGCTACCCGATGAGCTGAATGTGTGAACTGGTAGAAGGTTGACAACTCAGCTGAGCATGTGAGTGTGAGAAGTTGAATATCCTCACTCTTTAAAACGTGTGTGGTGAGGGTGCGGGCTTGTATTGGCGCCGAGGTATACGACGATAGTTGATATATAATAATATACCTCTTTAATGTAGACAAAGTTTTGCAAATAACTATGTTTGATATATCATTATGGATAGCAACCAATATATTTAAAGCTTTGTAGAATTATGAGCAAGTCAAAATGCCCAAGTAACAGAACCTTCGCAGCAACGTCTTGGCGACGAAACAAGCTGAGATAGTAACCATCTCTGGTTTTTCTGTTGGACAAATGTATGTATTAATTGCATTACAACGTCGCTGTAAGGGGTCAAAGTCTGCTTTTTCTGCTCAATTTTCTCAAAGGGTACCTTCAAATATCATTTTGGCGTCTCGAAACTATTTTTATTGAAATCAGCATATCAAACAACGTCAAAGTACAGAATTATTTATTATCTGTGGCATAATGTTTGAGAAATGTGAGCATTTTGGGTCACTAGGTACGCCTCTTGGGCCATTGGATGACCTCCTGTGCACATTACCCAAGACTATTGACTGACTTGATAATCCCCTGTTGTATTTCGAAAATATTCTGGACCGTTTAAAATTAATGGTTTACCGTGTAGACGCTTTGTAAGAACTTCGGGTATAGTAGGGTTAACTATTTCTGTAGCGTTAACCGTTGGTAATAAAGCTTGCTGCGAGGATACGAGAATGTTAAGCATCCTATTGTGTACCTTATTAACTGGACGGTCACAAATGTTCCTATGGTTCTCGCATGCCGCAAAGGAACTGGAGTGCATACCCGGCCCACTGCTTGCTATGCACTCCAGTCACGGTTAAGCTCCCTCCTCTCACATCTCCAGCTACTGTCTCCTGCTTGAAGCCGCACTCCAGCACTACACACACAACACACGTTCAGCTCTCAATCACACACTCACACAAGCCATGCAGTTCCACTCATTCCATGCTACATGTATTACCTATGAACAAAACTGTTTGTAATTGATTCATTCTGATTCATTCGCTTGTTTGAGCTGTAAAAGCCATCATCTCTTCTCTCTCTCACTCATATGACGAGCTGACATAAGTCGTAAGATCCGCAAAGGTCTATATGCTTGTCATTTAGTTTTGGTTTCTTAGCTTTAGCTCTTAATGAAGTTTGATGTGCCTTTATACATATGTACATGACAGTGGTTTATCCTTTGCTTTGCTGTAAATAAAATATTGGATTCTAACCACTAAAATACACAGTGCCGGACTCTTGCTTTTCGCAATTTATTTTCATTTCGAAATTCATTTTTCTAATTTTGATTGTTACGGATTATTCTCCTGACATCATGGCGCCCCACGTTGATGTCCATGATGTCAGGTGAATAATCCTAATAATCAAAATTACGAAATGAGTTCGAAATGAAAAATGAAATGCGAAAAATTTTAGTGGTTAGAATCCAATATTTATTTACAGCAAAGCAAATGAATAACAACTGTCATGTACATATGTATAAGAGGCACATCACACTTCATTAGAGCTAAAGCTAGGAAACTAAAACTAAATGACAAGCATACAGACCTTTGCGGATCTTTTACGGCTTATGTCAGCTCGTCATGAGTGAGTTAGAGAGATGATGGCTTTTGCAGCTCAAGCAACCGAATGATTCAGAATGAATCAATTACCCACAGTTTTGTACATAGGAAATTAGTAGGTAATCAAGGTGCATGGAATGAGTGGAACAGCATGGCTTGTGTGAGTGTGTGATTGAGAGCTGGAACGCGTGTAGAGTGCATAGAGAGTCTGGAGTGTAGCTTAAAGCAGGAGACAAGAAGCTGGAGATATGAGCTGAGCTCAGAGGAGGGAAGTGGACAGAGACTGGAGTGCATTAATGAGGTTCGCCGGGTATGCAGATGAGCAGTTCATCTTCTATACCCTTGGCCCACAGAACGAGAGAAGAAACAAAGGTAAGAGGAGTACGTATAATGCGAATAAACACATATAATATGTAAATAGTATGGTTTTACAGTTCAGAACTATATATGTTTAATGTTTAAATTAGGGGTAAGCATTATTTTCTGTTTATCGTATGTATCTCCTGTTTCTTCTGTATGTAAAGACGTTAAAAGAGATAAAAAAACTCAAGAGACCGAACAATTCAAATCACCCTACTGCCCAGCACTCTACAAAATATTATTTTATTTTAGCTATATAAATATCAATAAATACAGACTATAAAGATAATGCTTACCGCTATTATAATTTTTAAAAGCATTACATCAAAAGGGTTTTACCGAGAACAAAACTATTGTAAACTATTTCTACATTTAATAGACTGCAAAGAAATATGTTCATACAATATTACATATTCACAGGTGTTTGTGTTTCAAACTTTATTATTGGAACTGCTTTTGGCTCATTTGGTTGAATCGGTCCGGTATTTTCTATTCCGTACATTATTGACAATATTTCCAATATCTGTATTCTAGACCAAACATTTTCTAATAGTTATAGCTTTGCAACCAAGGTTTATACATAAGTATTCAATTTAAATCTCTTATGTTGAAATAGTTAGGCACTAAAAATTGTCATTTAAATTGTATTGACTTAAGAAGTACGTTTGACCGACTAGAATAATTCTATAATGACCATGATGTACTACGTTTGAGTTAAACGAAATTATCGGATACAGATAATAGTATATAATCATTTTGAAATACATATATAGTTATACTTTGTGTAGGTAATCGAGAGAAGGAGAATACAATCATGCACTAAAACAATAATAATAATTAAATAAAATTCAGTAGACTATTTAAACCTCTGATGTGGTTATAATTAAAGATTCTTAAGCTTCTAGAGGTCATTTTTTATAAACAATTAACATTTATTTCGACAAGCTTTCGATAAATTACTTATCTTCATCAGGTCGTAACGAAAGATGGAAGTATTCGTATGTAATTGAAATACAATTACATACGAAATAATATTAATGTGGTTTTCTCTAACAAAACAAAAATAAATATCTTACAAATACAACCAGAATACAAAAAGAAATTGTTACTTAATATTGTATAAACAATTACTCTATTTGTCTGCAATTACATATATGAAACTGAAAATAAAATTGTATCAAGTTTTGGCATTTCAAAATTTTTGACAGTGATAACTTTCAAGAGGATGATAAACTCGGAAGCGGATGAATAGAGGTTACAAACAAAGTTTGATTAAATGCATTCACATTAAATTCCCTTTGGTTCATGTGGACTTGACTGAACTCTGTTCAGGGTCTGCTATTCGTTGCATTCAGCATTATGTATTATTGAGAATTATGAGAATTACATTATTTCTAATTGTTTATAACAAACATATTTGAATAGTTGCAGCTTTGTAACGTACACACCATACTAAAACTACAAAATGGGACCAAAAATGACCGTGGGCACCCTCGCATTTCGAAACAGAACTTGACATAAGGACGAGTTTAGTATTATCTACAGGATATTTAAATAAAAATTCGGAATGAGAACACGGTGAAATTTGTGATCTAAATTAATTTCACCGAAGTTCAGAAAATGGAGATGAGAATTTGTCAATGAAAGCGAAACAGTAGGTCTAATAAAGATATGTGTTTAAGTTTCGCTCTCAAATCTTATCTCAACTTTGAAACTCCTTTATTTTGCGGGGCAAAAAGCGAGATATGACTATATTATAAGGTGAGAACAGGCTATCTAAGCTGATATTCTTCATATAGAATGGACAGGCTGAGCTTGCAGTATTTTCTGATGTTAATACTGTCGGTATAGCCGCTTCAGCATTATCTGGACATAGGAGCTGATAATTATTAGGTTTTCCGAGTTTTATTGCTAGACCGTACTAAATTGACGTATGAATTGATTTTCATTATTTGTACCTAGAAAATATCATTAATACAAATAATTGATATTTGGTTTTGAAAACCATACCCCGGCTTTGTAGAAAATATTAAGTAAACATGCAATTGATATTAATATATATCTACTAGGTATTGAAATTAATTTATTGTATAGTGTGTTTTATTTCAAGTTGAATCGTAACATAAGAATTTATTCTTAAATCCTATTGAATAACTAGTATGAAAGCAGTAAATCGATGGTGTTGTCGAGAGAAATTTTTAGAAAATGTCTCGTCGTCCCGTGTTGCAGCAAGAAAAATGGCCCAATAGTCACCCGCATTGGTCTGCAACTTCTGGCACATTTCCTCAGGTATTCGTTTGGATGTTGCTTCCAACGATCTATGAGAACTGTAGATCTTGAATAAAACAATGACGCTTGTGGAATTAGCAAAGAAACCACAATAAAGGCCATCAATGTGAACACAGGAAATATTAAATAATTAAATGTTTCCAATACACCGAACATTCGAATCGTGCCAAATAAACCAGTAATAATTATCGCTTGACCTGTGATGATTAAAGCAGGGGCAACCAGATACACTTCACGGTTGACTTCTTCGAGGACCATCGACAACACTCGGTAGACCAGCAGTTGACGTCGGTTTTGAAACTCCATATTCTCCAACATCTGAAGCCAGAATTTTTCTACTTGGACAAATATTATGCCGCATAGCAGGTAGTATGCAACCGCAGAGAGAATAGGAACTGCCGATATGAAAATCCAGAGACCCGTCAACAGCCGGAATGATAGATATTCCCCATACGTTGTAGGGTAGCCCAAAAGGGTTGCAAGGGCATGTGATACAGAGTACCCTATTTGACTTTTTATCGTTACGGCAACTCCAAACAGTATTGCAAGTAGATATGTTCCAACAACTGTCACACATGACGCCAGTCCAACCAGTCCGTATTTATTCGGTAGGTTGAGCTCCTTCTTCTCCTTTTGGAACATTTCTAAACAATAATACATATAGGTATTTTTTCAAATTTATTTGTTTTCATCAATAGTTTTCAAAAATTAATAATCATTAATTTTAAAAATTATTATGTTTTCAATGTTGATTGAAAGTTGTTGATTTCAGTTTTGATTTATCAATGTTTGAATAATCAATAAAGTATTCGTAAAAAATATTATATAACTTTGTATAACAATGTAAAAATTATAAAAAATGCAGGACATAATATATTTGCCGAATGAAAAATTCGCATAAATACTATTAATAATATTTTCATGCACATGAGATTTATAGATAATAACGTTATGATTTACAATACTCGTGATTTAAAAACGTATATATAATAAAAATGGTGTAATCCAAGACATTGAATTTTCAACCACTGACCACTGTGACATATTAACTTAGTGAATAGATAATGATTAGGTATGGATTTAGTATTAAAATGACAATATGCAATCTTTTTGTGTTTTACCGTCCAATTTGAAATCAGCCAATAGTCCGGTATTGGTTACTTGTATTGCACCTTCAAAATCCCTCAATATTGTTGCCATGCACATGAGTCCAAGGAAACCAGACACCATGCCCATCAATCCAAGAACGATTTTCACTATGGCATAGGGGGTGTTTGCTGCTTGTGTCATAAAATAAATTCCAAACAAAGCTATGCATACCACATTTACAAATGCAATTACGAACACAATTTTTTTCCATTTTTGCCTCGCTACTATTATTTTGACCTGGGGTTCTTTTTTCGTTTTGTTAAATTTTGCTTCGTAAGGAAAATTGCCAGTTTTGCTATAAAGTAGCACAAAAATTTTGATCGCCGCTAACATAAATACGTGCAACATTGCAGCAACATTTCCAATGTATTACAAAACTTTTTCCTCAAGAGATAGTTCACGATTCACCTTTAGCTTCAATGTGAGTTTTTTTCCAATGTTTGTTTGTTTGAATAGAAATTCATATACTAATAATATGTAGGTACGTGTATAAGTTTACATTGTAAACACTTAAAATATTGAAAATAAAGGTCAGATTCAGGGTTCAAATTCCGGAAAATGTACAACTACATTCATTTACCAGAAAATAGTACTTTAACTGAATCAAATACTGTAATTCCGTGTGGAATAAAGCGGTGTTTTGATGTATTATTCCAATCTTCTGTGTATCCATATTTCCTGCACAAGAAATGTGTTCGTTCCTTTTAAATAATTGAAAACCTAGTCGGGTTAGGATGAAAGTTTTGTCATGTCACTTTACATTTGTTACATTCAGGAAATATGCAATGCTTTACAGAATATACAACATAGTTGTACACAATTTGGTCATAATTTTCCAGGTACCCGTGTTATCAACTAACATCTTTTTCTAGAACTATGTCAAACATTTTGTAGTGTACTTTACATCTACATATGAACATTGGTAACTAGGCGAATCAGTCAGAGCAAAAGCAGTCGAAGACAAAAGTCAAAGCCTATAAAGCATTTAGGCAACGAAGCTGCTTTATAGTATTGTTTTGTGGGTCCAAGTTTCAATGTATAGGTAGGTACTTTCCACTCATTCATTTTCACATTCAACCCCAAGGTTTTACATACATACAGTATTATCATTCCGGTAACGATTTGAAATACGTCAGACGGAACCTCGATTTTTGTAAAGGCGCCCGCCGGGGTTGGGGCGCCCAGGGATGAAGAAAATGTCAGGAGGGCACCTCATGTCTAGTGAAATCCTCAAATATTGTGTATATATATCGTCACTGTATTAGATCATTGTACACTTGTATTAACAATGATAATTTAATAGAGTTAAAGTACGATATCTAAACATGAAGGTTAGTATTGTATGTGTATTACATTATTAGTATTGTCCAATGTCTATAGTCATTAGTATTGGAATTTAATTTTTTGGAGTCTTGAATGGATAGGATGGAGAAATACTTTTGAATCTTTGGCTTTGACAAATCAGCGCCCGTCGCTTGGCGGCGGGTGCCTCAAAATAAAACGCTTGCCATCTCCGGGGCGCCCCTGGGGCGTCTTTCGGGCGCTTCGGGGTTTTTACCCCCGAACCCCACTTATATCGAAGCACCTCGCTAGACTAATAGACGAAAATCTTTGTAGGAATTACATATCGTGATGATGTCGGAAAAAAATATTACGTTTAAGATATCGTAAGCGCGGAACTGCGGGACTGACAGTGATAGAACGTTGGGTCACCAGTGCAAACTCAGTGTATAACAGTGTATATCGACCATGAACAATCAAAGTGATGTAACCCCGGTGGCCACTAAAGCTAAAGTGACTTATGCGATTTGGTCGCTAAAGCTGAATTGATGCACACTGTTTGGTCACTAGTGCTAGAGTGACTTAAGCCACATCTTTGACCAAACTTTGATTTTAGTGGCATTAGAAAGAGCGCACTTCATTCCATGAACTCAAAAATTTTTATTCCAAACTGACGACTGGAAATTGGTCAAATTGGGTTTTATTTCCGAGGTGTTTGGTAATAGTTGATTTATGGTATTCCCAATATTACAATGGCTAGTGAAAATCAATTCAGTCTACTAGAATTGTTAAATGTGACTGGAATACTAAATGTGACTGGACAGTTGAACAAACATATTATGTTTGTTCAACTGTTTGGGTTCCCGCATTGAGAAACCAGACACGTATTTGGGTAAAAATATTAATGAAATTTTGTTTCCCTTTTAACATCCAAAAAGAAATAAGCAAATGTTTCTTCATTGTCTACTTGTATTGGACCTACAAATTATCTCAATATTCTCATTCTCATGAGCTGGAGGAAGAAAAAATGCGTTTATATTATTTGTTCATATTGTGTTGAATACTTTTGTCAGACAGTAAAAAATAGAGCTTATAATGCTTATTTTATCCATTTCCAGCTGAAATGACATATTTTTTAGATTTGAAATTGCTTATTTGTAGAGTTAAAGTTGCTTATTTTTTAGAACTGAAGTTGCTCATTTTTAGAGCTGAAATTGGTTTTTTAATGAATGCCTTCTGCATGTAAGTAGTACATATCGCCTAATAAAATGTCGAAATACAGCAGCCAGTTATTTAATATTCAAGTTGTATGAAAAGCAAATCATCCACAATGTTTGATCCTAAGAAGAGCAAATATTGAAAATTTACTTTTCTAAAATAGTAATTTCTTTTAAATTGTTTCGTATTGCAAACAATTCATCGAAAACCTACTGATAGCATTATTAGCTTTTTATTTCTTGTTTCTTTATATATATCATACGTATACTTTAAGTACAATAAATCACATACGCTTTTACAGTTTTTTTTCGCATGCTGGCTTATGCACGAGAAAATGGGACACTTGCTAATTGAAACTTAAACTTATATCTTTCAAGTAACTTGTTAGTTCAAGAACTACATTTTAAGTGGTATAGGTATACAATTTCTAGTGCTTATTTCTTGCTTATTTAAGGATTTTCCCTCCTTTAGCTTTGGTTATGAGTAAACATTGACAGGTTCAAAATGCTAACTTAATGTTTATTGCTGCAAGAGTCTCAATAGAAACATTCACTAACATACAATAAAATAAAAGTAGAATTATATGGACCGATTTAAAAGCTCAACATTAAATATAATATGTGGGTACTAGAGATGCGAGGATGCGACTGAACAGAATATGTTTGGTGTTCGGTTCAGGCTAATAAAGAGCAAGAACTTTGAGCAAATCCCGAACCGAAGCAGAAGAGTTTGTTCGAAACGAACGGAACACAAAAAACTTGTTCGGTCTCAACTTACTTGTTTTGTTTGAATGAATAAATTAACTTCAGTTACTTCAGAATAATATGTAGTTTTATAATCAGTGTTATCACATTATGTAAACATGACGCATATGACCATACTATAACATTGTGTAAAATATCATATTCCGAATACAATAAAATTCTATTGCCGAAAGTTTATTTAAGTGTTTCTATCCCATGGCATAAATAGCTATTATTGCTAAGAATATATAATCTTAGTGGAATTTAAAAAAAGTCTGAACGGCATAATTTTTTATTCCGGAATTCATAATCATGATACTATTCCGTTTCTTATTCATGAATGAAGGATATGCATCCCTATGCTAATTAATGCAAAAGATAACGCTGGGTGGAATAATTTGGAATATGGCACATTTGCTATAATATATAAAATGTTTCACAGGTATATTTAACATGGCAAAAAGTATGTTCGTAGTGGACATGGAAAAAATAAGTAAAAGAAAAAATTATTTACCAAAAAATAAAATTATCATGCTAGGTATTTATAATTTGTGTAATCACTTCACCATCATTTGTAAAATCATCAATTAGCATTTTGTTCTGAAAATAAAATACATATTTTTAATCAGCTTAAGGCTGCAATGTTGTCATTAATAAAATGGTCGATAAAATTATACCCTAAAAAATTTACCTCATAATGTGTTTCAACATTTTTTGATTTTATTATAGGCATTCAAAACATTATCAGCAAGTCTAAAAGTCGTTGAATATCCGTATTTGTTTGGAAAATAAAAACGCTCACACAATAATGTGTCGGAATAAGGCTAAATCAAGTTAAGTCAAATTCACAATCCTAAATGCAACTGTGCCGCTTCTATGTTGTCGTTGATTTTATTCTGACAAGTATCAATTAGGCCTTATTCTTTGACGGAATAAGCAAAATATTTAGAGTGTATGTAATCATTATTGTCATTCTCGTAGGTTTTGATAATTCAAGTAGGTTCTGATAATTCAAGTAGGGTCTGCTTGATAATTCTCGTAGGTTCTGATAATTCTCGTAGGTTCTGATAATTCTCGTAGGTTCTGATAATTCTCGTAGGTTCT